>OZ034968.1:12132185-12424685 GCA_964030785.1 Siderastrea siderea | reverse complement strand
TAAGTTACCAAAAAAATACTTGCAGCACTGTCACATTTTGAGAACAGATAAGAAGAACTTATCGTTACTTTTGCTCCCAAGCTGACCCCGCGAGAGAAAATTGGATTTGAAGTTATCAATATTTCAATTAAAAAGACGCTTCATGTCAGTTCAAAACAAAATGGCGCCCGTTTTTAGCATACTTTTACGAGATTTGAAATTAAATTTTCTTGAGAATGCTTGAGAATTTCATCGCGGGGTCACTTGGGCAAGTGAACTAGAGTGAGATGTTTCAAATAGCATTTAAAATGTTACCGTGCTATGAGTAGTTTTTTGGTAAATATTTTTTGCACTTATTGCTCGAACGTTGAGCGGAATCCGTCTTAATTAGTGCAACTTTTTTTGGGGGGGGGGGACAGGGGGGTTTAAACCTCCCGCTTCCCGTACCCTTTAATCCCGGTTCCCGCCCTGTATTTTTTGGCTCCCGCCCCTTCGCAATTTTTCGATTGCGAAATATTGCGCAATGTTGCGTAATTTTTCCCTTTTTCTCCCGCTTCCCGCCACCTTGGGAATCCCGCTTCCCGCCCCCTCTTCTCCTGCCTCCCGTACACCTCCCGCCCCCTTTTCTCCCGGTCTCCCGCCCCCCTGTCCCCCCCCCACTTTTTTAATAACATATCTAAAATGCCAAGCCAAAATTCCTGCGCTTTCGTCTCCTCTTCGTTTGGCTTTCAAATCTCGTTAAGTCGCCCCGCAGCCTGTCAATTTCTCGTTGAAGTTCACGATTTTCCCTTGACAGCTTTTCAAGGGCCCGCAAGATTTCTAGGACCCCAACTATTTGCTGATTGACCTCAGTCTTATCAACTTGCAATAGTTTTCTTTTGTTTTGATGCGTGTGGTGACTTCGATGACAACAGCTACATGTCTGGTGATGATAATGGTGCTGAAAATCGATCGCGGAGCCTTCATATTTTACGGCAGTCGCTTCACTGAGTGTTGCTGATGAATGCTTGTCCTGTTTTGCCTGTTTTTCTGTGGTCGTGTCTTCTCGCTGTGGGAATTGCATGCTTTTTCCCTGGAAAATATTCCATCGCGACATTTTGTTTTAATAATAATTTAATATAATAAAACTTTAATTATTTATTATTTCTAGAGCCTTATTGACAAGGATAGATCAATAGGGCTTTACAAATTAAAATAGTAAAAACTAATGTTGATAAAAGAAAAATGAACTCTTAATGTGTACTACAAAGTCCACTAAACACTGAAGTTTATAGTATATAAGATAGCCTGGATTAAGCCCTGAAGCTTAAGTACTCATTCTGGTATTAGCATTAGGCAAGACTTTAAACGCACTGTTTTGAAATAGCCATTGGGGACACTTTTCCTGAAATTCATAGGCTTTGTGCATCATATAATATCACTATCCCTATACTGCCAACGGTAACATCACTCCACAAAGGTTTTTTCGGTTTTTTAACTCGATGACCAACGTGTATAGGTTCCATAGACCTACGGATTAATGGTTCGATGGTTTCCTAGATCAGGGTTTTCGATGATGTCTAATGATCGTTGCCGGTTCGATAAATCATTGGTTAGATACCATCGAATCATGGATCTATCAAATCTACAACTCATCCGCATGCATTTTCTGACAAGAACAATATTCCAGCGAGAACAAGATAAAACGAGAGAGAAAAATACAGCAACAAAAATAAACTATTTATTTAAAGCATACCTTAAGAAATTTGCACCACGGAAAAGGTAATTCTCAGGCCATTCTTCAGTTTCTTCAATTTCTCTCTTCTTCTATTTTATGTCAGACAGCACTCTGAAGGACCTAAGAGGTTTTGCCATTAAAACGGTAAATCATTTCTTGGAGGGTGAAGTAGCTTGTTGTTAATGACGAATTTGCGGCAAGCAAAAATACTTCTGAAGTCGGGTATTTCGTTTACCGAGGCTACTGTTACACGTGATTGATATAACAAAACGTGACACAGTCTCGTGGTCGTTGCGACTCCATGTGTCAGTCCATGTCACAATTGTTACATAAGAAAGCATTCGATTAGGAGTCTCCTGCAACACGTTATCAAGCAATCTGTCGCCCAGGAAAAGTGTTGCAAGTTGCTCATACACTTGTGAACATAACAATCGCCTTGCGAAAACTATGAATCTACCGTTGGTTGGTTTAAAAGCTGTCACGAAACAATCGCGAGCCCCATGCCACACGCATTTCTGCATTCGGCAATTTCAATATTGCAGAAAGACGAAACCAGCTGAACATTATGTGCAACTTGCACAAGAGAATGTTCACTTAAAAATTGTGTGTGCAACTTACATCAATTCTCTTTACTAGAAGATTTGCACGGAAAAATTGTTACATGAATACACAAGGGATTAAAAAATTTATGTTTGTTTTCCTTTTCCCGTAACCCCGAGCGTGATCTGTTATGCAATTGCCATGGGCATTGGTGCTACAAAAAATGTTAATGGCGCATGGAAAGTCCCCAAAAATGAGCGGTACACGTGTGCGTGTCTCGTTTCCCTACCATGGCACGTGTCTTCATCAATGCACCCTTAGGTCATTCTTGGACTACCCTGGATTTTTGGGAGACTCTGAGATGAGAGCGGAGAAAACCTCGTCGTGCTGGATCATGATTCATACTACATATCGGAAATTGTTAAATCAGAAAATGTTTGTCTGGCTCACGGAATCTTGTTCAAACTTTCATTTCTTTGAGATTGGTTTGTTGAATTAAGTCCATTTGCCCTCTTGTGATACAGCTTACATAACGTGGCCGCGCCAGACTAGTTCTCGGAGCTATTTAATTAACGTGGCTCTCAATAGATAGCAATATATCAATCTTCGGAATCAAATATACATACATAAATTTATTACCGATTTTCAGGCATCAGTTGAAACATCAAGTAGCTTAAATTTTGCTCATTTCGAAAAAGTCTAATGACATTATCTAATTTTGCGACAGTAGCTCGTTGCCAGAGCAATTTCTGACATGGTGGTTTTGCTCGGCTGTTCAAGGATAGGTTATTTCTTCAAGGCATTTTGTGGGTGTTTGTTTCGGCGAAAAATGTTCACTATGTTTGATGTAACACATGAGACAAGTCTCAGCTGAAAACACTACAGTGAGGCCTCGCGTTACGTCACCTTTTGGCATTATGTGCTAACCAGAGTCCTATTGACTGTTGGTTGGAACATTTGAAGAACCAAAAGTCTTGTAAACAGGAAGTATCACCTGAAAACTTTTTTTTCGTGACGTCAAATACTCTTGCGCATGCTCGTGATATTTTTGCAATGCGCGGTAGTGAAAACTATTGAACAGAATTCTTTTCCTTAGTTTATTTGGTGTTGACTATTTTGTGAAATGTAAAGCGATTGAAATTTCCCACGAGACTGCAACAATTGTATAAAAGTAGTCAGACAGGAGGCTATTTTTATCGCATTTTAGATGTCTATCGACAAGCAAAGTAGGCTGCCAAGCTGCAGGTGTTTCTAAACCCGTCCTTATCTCCTTAAAAAGTGAAATTAAATATTTAACAAATTATGTAAAGTTACCAAAATAAAAAACAAAATATAACACCACTGTTAGGAACGTAACGTTTGACAGCTATGAAGCTGGAATGTTGGTTAGAAAAGGGACGTACTTTTCAGTCGTTTTAACAAAGATATGTTGCTCTGTGGAATCGTAAATCTTAAGGGGATTCCATTCAATTGCATTGCGCATCCTTTCTGCGCATCAATTTTTGTGTGATTAGCGCGTGCACGAGCGCGCGCGCATTCGAAACCTGGTAGGTTTTCTATGAAAACTGAGCTGTTGAGAGAAATGAGTTGTCGTTTTCTCCAAAACGAACTCGGTGACCCCTCCTTTTTATTCCATTTATTTGAAGAAAACACGACTCTGCATGATATATCCAAATTTTAAGAATTTTTCATTATTCAATTTTCAAATATTCTGATTAATTCATTATTACAAACTGATTTTAGGCATTTCACTGGAAGCGTGCATGTGCTCGATTTGCTTATTATTTCATTACTTTTATTTTTGAGGCAACTTTAAGGCCTTTTACTGTAACATTGTTTTGCCACCACAAGAATAATGCTTATATTTTATTGCTAGTGATAACTTTCTTAAAGTAGTGGGTGTCTCTGGTACAAGGAAAGACTTTTTAACGTTGCTGTCGATAGCTAGCAAGGTACCTATATACTACAGCCCTGTAGCGTGAAATGAGACACGGTGACCCCCTCTTCTTATTTTATTTTTCGATGTACTAGGTGTAATAAATAACTGTGCAAAGTTTCAACAAATTCTCATTACAACTTCTTTTTCGATGGAATCACCTTAACTGATTGAATGGCTCATACAGGCTTCTTAAGTAGTTTTCTACCGGAGCGTATATTGACGATATAGAACATGAAATTGTTAGCACATTTCAACAAGTCTGTTCCTGAAATATAATTTGGCCTTATGTGAGAAGCAGCACACTTTTACTTTGCCTCATTCTGATTGACAGGGGCAGCAACACGATGATAAAATATTTCGAAATCCGTTTCGAATATCTTTGTTGAATGCCACATAGAGGCAAGGGTTAATTGCCGAGGCGGCATGGCTGAGAAAAAGGCCAATTGACCCAATGCTAAACCCTGCCTCCGGTATTCCGCAAAGATACTTTTCCGCTTGAAAAAAATAAAGGAAAAGAGAGACGTGCAACGGAAGCCAGCACAACGCGAAGACCACAACCACAGCGATCAACATCTTGAGGACTTTCTTGCGGGCAGCTATCTCTGCTGCTCGGTTTGAGCGGCGGTTGATGGGCACTGGGCGAATCCACATCGGGGTTATAATAACTCCAGTGGGGGAGTCACTTTAACTCTATAAAAGGAGTTATTTAAACTCCATATGGGAGTTACTATAACTCCAAAAGTGGAGTAAAAACTTTAGGTTAAGAATAACTGCTTTTTTGGGGTCATTTAACTCCAATTTCGGAGTTATAATATCTCCAACGATGGAGTCACTTTAACTCTACTCCATCAAAGACTAGGGTTATTTTAACTCTGCTCCATCAAAGACTAGGGTTATTTTAACTCCATAATCAGAGTTGTAGTTACTCTGAAATCAGAGTAAAATATATAAGGTACAACAAAATATAAAAGGTACAACATTTTTAATTCAATCCTATTTCATTTTCTTATATGAACAATAGTTTCTTACAGAATTTGAATTAACAGTAACAATGTAAATTTCTAGGACACTATAATCATATAAGTATATAATTATATAAAATGAAAATAAAGCCTGTACAAGTATGTATGAATAAAACATGATTTCAAATATATATATATTAAATTCTCTTAAAATTTTTCTGTATTTTATATTTCCAAAAAATCTCATAAATGTAGTTGTTCTTCAATATTACTACCTCCATCTGCATGCATCCATGGAGCATAAAAAGAAGAACTTTATAATTAAGGCTGGATAGTTTAGAAAGACTCATGTCCTTTAGAACCTCTGATCATTCAATCTACAGAAAATGCATGGTTAATTAAAACCTTTTCAAATTGTTTCAAATTTTGACTGAAAAACCGGAAGAACTCTGGTGAAGCCCTAATGAACAATCTTCCCAGGTAAGAAAGCCAAAACTTTATGAATTCGAATTTGAAGAAAGTTGGAATTTTTAAATTAAATTTATCCGACATACTTTTGACTAGATAAAAAGTATATCAAGTTTGACCCCTAAAAAAAGTATGTGGTACCAAATATTATTCGCCAAGAATCTGGATTTCAAGAGGGGAAGGGATGCTCTTTTCCCTCCTAAAAGGAATTTTTGGGGAAATTTATTGACGCGATGTTATAGAATTTTAAAGTTGGACAAAATGCGTTGATTCAAGCGATCAGAAAAGTCAGCCTAATTAACTCAGTGTACACATACACAAACAACTTCACGTTTACCGCAGGTTCAGATCATCCAACAACCGATTTTAACACAAAATTCTCTCACCTTCATGTTGCTGTATCACATATAAGAGCTGTGGCCCATGGTAAAATTCAAGCAAATTGCAAGGAAACTTGACAGGATATCGCAACTTGCCATGCCATTTCACCGAACATCCGCCGTTTTTGATGTGAGGATTCTCTTCCTATTTTCGTTGGAAAGCAGGCTTAAGGTGTTGTACATAAGATGCCTTTCCTTTCAAACTAGTTCTGAACTGAACAGCGAAACAAGAAGTCGTTAATACAAAAACATCTGTTACGTGCTTTGGGTGATGCCGCTAATTAATTTAGAACGAGTTTTAGTGAAATCGACTACTGCATGCATGTACCGCGGTAACGAAATTTTGGGTGCATCGGGTGACTTTGGGGAATTAGGTTAATTTTTTTTTGTTCAAATAAGCTATTTCTGTCTTCCTACGTTTACTAATTTAAGGACTGAGCGAAGATTCTCAGTAGATTGGGTTCGATGAGTACTTTGAAATCTGTGCAACTGAAAAAAGCGCGCGTTGGTTGCGTGACATACCTGAGACTGAGCTTTTACCTGATGGGCAGGGCGAAGGGGTCTTAAAAATATATTCTCTGTTGGTTTTCCAAGAAGTCCGACAGTTAATGAACGCTTTATTACATAGTATGGTTAGATTAAAACACAAAGTCAGGCATCAAAATTTCCTGTTCGGTGTTAAAATTCTTTTTTCGTTTTGTTGGGGTGAGGGTGGGGAGGGGCTGGGGATATAGGTTTCGAGGAAAGAAGTTTTAGAGAACACTGAATCGACTGATTGTATCGATTCCTGGCATTCAAAGACTTTCAAATAAGGCAGTGGTGATACCTTAAACCTCCTGTTTATTTATACCTGGTTCTTGTTCATATTTACGTGCTAGTGTACATTTAACGCTAAAATACTTATTTACGGAGAATAGACCGATTAATAAGAAATCAAAACTCGTACTGGTTCTCAGGGAATAAATTTAATGATCTGCAAGATTGTTAAGAGCTTCGTCCTGTGGCAGAAAACACAACCCACTACGGGCTTAACTTGGATGACTTTTTATGAGTCTTGGGTTTTCCGCTTTCGATGCTCAACAGGCACCAACGAAAAACGACTCTACTCGACTGACACTGTAGTGTGTGCAGTCTTTTTTGAAAGCTTCCAACAGTGGAGAAAACTACAAAACGGTTAACTGGGGGGGGGGGGGGGGGGGGTTCAACGTTCTATTCAACACCGATCAACGCTGTTGAATTTTTAAAACAAGTTTGGCCTTCCAGCTTAATGATGTTTCACAATTTTGCCGACTTTTCTTTTGTTCTCTGGTGTGCCACCCTGTGCAATGATGTTCTGTAATATTGATTCAACTTTTTCTATGTTCTCAGGTGTGATCAAAAGTAATGAATTCGTTTGCCCACCTTGTTCAACATTGCACAACAAAGTTGCGTTCAAGATTTTTGAATAATGTTGAATGAAATAAATGTAAAGAAGATCCTCGCAGTTATTAACGCAACTTATGCAGTTGCGAAAAGAAAGCCTGAAAAAATCAGGCTTGCCGGGATTCGAAGCCTGACCTCTGCTTTCTTTTCGCAACTGCATAAGTTGCGTTAATAACTGCAAGGATCTTCTTTACATTTATTTCTTCATTCCGCAGTTCAAATATATGAATTTCATGCATTCATAATTTCATCTTCATCTTTCCCGGGTATATTACGAACCAATTTAATGACCAGCTCCCAGTTGGCTTGATAGCTCAATTGGTTAGAGCGCTGCACCGGTATCGCAGACGTCAGGGTTCGAATCCCGGCAAGCCTGATTTTTTTCAGGCTTTCTTTTCGCAACTGCATAAGTTGCGTTAATAACTGGGAGGATCTTCTTTACATTTATTTCTTCATTCCGCAGTTCAAATATATGAATTTCATATATTCATAATTTAATGTTGAATGAGTTTGACCGAGTCATAAAGTTTGCAAACGAAAAACGCAAAGAGCGTGAGCCAACAAAATGAGGGCGCAGCCGTTGTTGAAGGCTAAGAGAAGGGGGAAGTTTGAACCCTTAATCCCCCAACATGAAAAGGTTTCCCCTTAAGTAGGTTTCCAACCACCCCCCCTCCCCTCTCCCATCGCCCTCATCTTCGCGAAAGTGAGTCGGTCGGTCGGTTGATCGGCTAACAACAAAAGCTTTATCACATGCATGTGGCTGGCTTGAATGTTCTGTGATGTTGTAAAGCAAAAGGTTTCACTTCTGCATAATTGATGCATTAAAGGTGGGATTAGGTGAGTTCTGAAACAAGAAATGGAAAAGCTCCGCTTTATTTGAAAATCCTTTAATGCCAAGAATCGTTTTCTTATACTATCACTTTCACCCGGGCACTTACAATCAGCCGATTTAGTATTCTCTTAAACGCCTTTTCAAACACCTTTAGCCCAAAACCCCGCCCCACCCTAAACAAAAAGAAAGAAAACATCCTCAGACCGAAAAGGAGATTTTCATGTCCAACTTTGTATTTTAATCCAGCCATGCTTCATTAACTGTGCTACCTCTTGGAAAACCAACAGAGAATGTATTTTTTAAATCCCTTCGCCCTGCCCACCAGGAAAAATCTCTAGGGTTAATGTCACGCAACCAACGTACGTTTTTTTCAGTTTCACGCATTTTTAAGTGCTCATCTGAAACCAATCTACTGAGAATCTTTGCTCAGTCCTTAAATTAATAAACGTAGGATGAAAATAGCAATTTAACCTTATTCCCCAAAGTCACCCGATGCACCCAAAATTTCGTTACCGCGGTACATGAATGCAGTTGTCGATTTCATTAAAACTCGTTCTGACTGAATTAATTAGCGGCATCACCCAAAGCACGTAACAGATGTTTTTGTATTAACGACTTCTTGTGCCGCTGTTCAGTTCAGATCTAGTTTCAAAGGAAAGGCATCTTTTGTACAACACCTTAAGCCTAACGAAAATAGAAAGAGAATCCTCACATCAAAAACGGCGGATGTTCGGTGAAACGGCATGGCAAGTTGCGATATCCTGTCAAGTTTCCTTGCAGTTTGCTTGAATTTTATCATGAATACGGACCACAGCTCTCATCTGTGATACAGCAACATGAAGGTTAGAGGATTTTGTGTTAAAATCGGTTGTTGGATGATCAAAACCTGCGGTAAACGTGAAGTTGTTTGTGTTATGTGTACGCTGAGTTAATTAGGCTGACTTTTCTGATCGCTTGAATCAACGCATTTTGTCCAACTTTAAAATTCTATAACATCGCGTCAGTACATTTCCCAAAAAAATCCTTTTAGGAGGCAAAAGAACATCCCTTCTCCTCTTGAAATCCAGATTCTAGACGAATAATATTCGGTACCACATATTTTTTTGAGGTCAAACTTGATATACTTTTTATCTAGTCAAAAGTATGTCGGATAAATTTAATTAGAGCTCGTAAATAAATGAGCAGAAATTGCTGAAATTGCTTTTGACATATATTTAAACATCGTTCTACAAGTTTGGTCAATTTTTATTGCTCTGGAATGCTTCATTTTGTCACGCGAAGCTTCGAGATTTGCCTTAAATTTTGAGCTTCAAAAGCGGTCTTTTGAGCGAATTCCGTTAATATCGATTTTCTTGAAAATAAATCGATATTCAGCCAAACGAACTATGCAGTGATTTGTTTCACATTAAGGTCTACCTAACACAAGAATATGAGCGGAATTGATTTTTGAGCTGTTGCCACAATATTTTGAAAATGTTCCATTTTTGGCAACATTTGCTCTTAAGGAGCATTGAGGGTTTTAAGTCACTATAAATACTGGTATACACCTAATTGCAATAATGTTGTCAGAGAACAATGAAAAAAAGAGAACAGAACAAAGCCAAATAGGAATTCATTAGCCATGGAAATTACATTGTCAGATACATGTATGTATCAACTGAGTTGATAAGACAACAGTGATGCAATTAGATTACACACAGCTAAAATGAAAATAAAGAAAGTACAAGTGATTTACAATTAAAACATGATTTTAAAATATATATTAACAATTCTCTTAGAGTGATTTGAATTAACCCGTGAAATAGATACTAAACTATTACGCACTATTACACACTAATTCCATTGTTTTCTTTTGTTCAGCTTTGACTATTAGACACTAATTGTTAGATATTGTTTCACGGGTTAAGTAAAATCACTCTAACTTTTTTCTGTATTTTATATTTCAAAAAAACTTCAAAAATTAATGTGATTGTTCTTCAATATCACTACCTTCAGCTGCATGTATGCAGGCATGTATGGAGCATAAAGAACTTTATAAGTAAGGCTACAACAAACAGGATACAATAATTATCAAAATGTGCCTTCAGAAACACCAATGTGCTATATCACCTCCAACTATTAATCTGGAGAAATGCATGGTTACAGATTTCATTTTTGCCCCTTGTGATATAAACAAATATCAGCTAGAGTGGTTACTAATCACATGATCACCCATGTGAATTTTGGGAAATTTAATTAAAATCAAAATTGATTGTACTAAATTTGACTTAAAAACACTGGTCGGGAGCCAAATGATGAACAATCTTCCCAGGTAAGAAAGTCAAAATTTTATGAATTCAAATTTGAAGAAAGCTGGAATTGAAATGAGAATAAAGCAAAATTCAGTGCATGTTTGTTCAAACACAACTCCATCTTTTCTTTAAAATTATAACCATAAGTCTGTTAAGTATGATCATCTGGGGGAGTGTACTCCTGAGCAGGACTGTTTGTGGTGACATTGACTGACATTGACATCATCAGAGCCAGCTGGCTTGACCCTGATGATGAATTCGCTTAGGTTGTTGAAACGTCAGTCAATGTCACCACAAACATTCCTTCTCCGGACTACACTCACCCAGACAATCATACATCACCAACTTATGATATGACTCAGGGGTCCAAACCTTACAAAAATTAAATTACAAAATTACAACCGGCTTAAATTTTGATTTTCATTTAAGGCCCACCTTCACCCAAAAGGCCTTGCGCACCATAGCCTGCATAGCAGGTGAAGTGGGGAAGGGGGAAGGGGAGCGAGCGCGGGAGAAACACGGGGGTCTAGCCCCCAGACACCCATTTTTTCCTGCGCTTGCTCCCCTTCCCCCTTCCCCCTTCCCCACTTCACCTGCTACGCAGGCTATGCGCACCCCAGTTGCTGTTTATGAATTTCATGTAATGAGAAATTGTTTCTGAGCAGGTTTTCTTTGAAAATCCGTTTCTTTCAGAGTCATCTTGTTGAAAATCGTCCATAAGCATGCAGGAATTTATTGTTCAATTATCAAGCTGTTGTTTCCAGGAATTATTTTGTGACTGTGCTGGCCAAACGTTTTTTTTTTTTTCACACCTATATTGTCCAATATGTTGCTGCCAAAGATACCTCGCAGTTGAAGATGCTGTATGGTTATCCCGAAGGAAAATATTGTCAGACATTAGTATTTGTCTCAGAGGAGCTTGTGTTATGATCTGATTGTATTGAATGTGGGACCTTCGCAAGTAAGTTTGATTTGTATCATACTATTTTATTTGCGGGATGTAAACAAAATGGCTCGTGACTGTGTAATAAATGAATGGTTTTGCAGAACTGTTTTCTTTTTCTTCCTCTGTGTCTATCATCGTAGGATTGAATTCAATAATAGTTTTCTTAGTTAGCCTTATATTCAGGTAGATTTGATCAAAGATTAGTACATATGTATGGCTGGCTTTCAAAGGTTACAATTGTAATGCAGGAGTCATCGGACAAGTGCTATTTTGCGAGCGATAACCAGTGAGTTGCTATCCAGTTGTATACGCTGTTTACATGTATTCCCCTTTGGAGCAACCTCTATAATGACTTGGAAAGACCTTCAAAATCACTGTTACTTTATAAGACAATAAGATTGCAATTTGCAAACAAAAACAATCGAATGTCAAAGTAAATGTTAGTTGCTTGCTGGTTCTTGTAGAAATGCAAACATAAACTGAGTTCTCGCTTTCTATTTCATTGAAACTTTCATGTGGCGAACTACACATAATTCCAACGTTTTGGGGAGTAAATGCATTTCATGGAAGCCAAAAGACTTGTAGATTGAGGTTGTTCATGTAGATTAGTGCAAATTGCTACAAGTTCACTGTTTTGATTTGTTTTAAATATATGTGACGATTTTCTCGGTCGCAGAAATATTCTGGCAACCAATCAGATCGTGAGAAGGACAATAAAGCCATTTGAAAACAATAACAAACGGTGGCAAGGCCATTTGGGTGAAGTTGGGCCTTAAAGTATAAGGACTGGTAAAATTGTTCATCATATTACCAACACAGCTTTCATGAATTGACATCCACCAAAAGTCGAAGTTGGCTTCTTGAACTTGCACCTACACGCATGAACGCAATTCCTAAATGACCACCACAGCCAATTAATAAATAAAATGAATGACTTTTAGTCAAACATGGTATCATCCGTTTTCTCAAATGCTTGACATCTGCAGAGAAGCAGGCCCTTAGATGTGGTCAACAACAACATAGTTTCCAACAGCCTTTAAAACATTGTTACAAAAACACAATGATATCATTCCATTTTCTTGCAACGTAAATTAGTTTTCATCGAGTAAAAAAAGGCTAAAACATGGAGGTCATTTAAGATTGTTTACCTTCCAATAATATCTTTCAAACAAGAATATTTTCACTAAAGAATTGTTGAACTCTTTACATTTAAATGCTACAGTTTTCAATGGTAATCCCCAGACTTTATACTGCTAAAAATTACTGCAACTAAACAGTGTCAAAAGAACTGAACACGAAGATGCAGGCATACAGCTTTACAGCTACCCGTTTGTATTCACCTTAAGCTTCCTAGCTACTAACTATCTCCTTTGAATGACAAACTGGAAGGGAAGCCTTTAGGCTGAGAGTAAATTGAAGTTCCAGGCTTAAGCTTACCGGCAAAACGTCCATCTTTCCTACGTTTGGCCTTTTGCGAATTCCACAACCCGCCAAAACAGTCGTTGATCCACTGTTGTTAATAGGAACTTAAGCTTACATTGTATGTTCACAACGTCGATTTCATTTGTTCACTTCGATCCAAAAATCCACATGCAAGGCTCCAAAACATTTCTTGACACGTAATCCAATGCAACAGATGCAATCGTCCACCTTTGTATTAACTTGAGAGATGCTTTTTTGTCCTCAAACTACGAACAAATGCTAGCTAAATGAATCTTGCTTCCGTCGAGCAACCGTCACTTTCAAAATGGCGCCTGCTCCAATGTTACAAAGATCACATGACTCAACTGCTGACCAGTGAATGCAGGCGCATTGATTTCGGGCTCTTGAATTGAAATATTAGAATTCACGCCATTCTAGACAGGAACTTACCAAACTTTTGATTTCAGTGGATCAATTACCACAATATCCTTTATTTTATTTGCTTTATTTCCAAAAAATGCATTCATAATTGAATTGAGATCGAAGTTTATCATAGAAATGATACGCGAGTCCCTGCACTCCGCCTTCAACCCTAACCCCCCAAAATAAGATGTACCTCTTGTATATTTTAGCAGAGTAAAAATTACAATAATAAAGTAATGACTCTGATAGGGAGTTACCCCAACTCCTCCAAAACGACTCCATCAAAGTCACTTCAGAACTACTCTCTAAAAGGAGTTAACAGTCCAGAGCATTTCCACTTTTGGAAATGTTTTGATCGGCGGACCAAAACAAACAATTATCCAATCAGAGCGCGACTTTGGAGTCACCTGATGGGAGGCCTGTTTTCATCAGATTTCATAATAGCTGATGAAGTTCTCAGAGTTGAATGGAACAATCCAGCAATATTTACAGTCAATATCTACGTTTATTACTACCTGGGATTGGCTGCTTGCAGAAACATGGTTTAAACATCTTTTAGCCAGGAATCAGTTGCGATGAGCGCTTGTCAAGCGCTTGTATGAAGCTTATTTTTCTTCTGGTTGCGCAGCGGGCTGCGGTTTGTAACAGATCGGGTCGTCTGTTTCAGATGCATAAAAGGAAACTATGCGAAGGCAAATCTATTTAAGTTTATTTCTGCCCTGGATAAGTTGCGTGCAAAAAGAGAACCATGGATTCGATATTCTTTAGCCAGGAATGAATTGCGAATAGCGCTTGAATTTTGCTTCAGTGGTCGCGCAATAGTACAAATATTAGGACACATTTGCCGCCATATGAAATGATTAACACAAGTAAAACAGAGTAAAGCTTATCTTTTATTAACTCATGAACAGCTTTACAGATCTATATTTCGCAGCTCACTTCTCTGTCTTAGACAGTTTCATCGATTTGCCCTCAACCGATGGTAGATATAAACACAAAATGAAGCATAACACTGAAGGTCATATCAAGGTCATATCTGATCTTTTTCTGGATTCCTGCGGCTTTGGTGTGATTGTTCCGATTGTGTCTGCTGAGCGACTCAAAGTATTTTTTTTTATGCCGTTCGTGGCATATTAGGTAAGTTAGGACCTTGATATGTTTTTCAGCTTGTCGTGAACGAATTTCCGACGATAAAGGATAAAAATATTATCTGCACCGCTAGATTATTGTTTGAAACGCCGGGCCCAGCTTGTCGTGATACTGCTGCAAGATGATGTGTTTCGCGTCACGAAGTTTGATCCATACAACCCTTTAGTCAAGAAATTGAAATTGTATAGCTTCTTTACAGCTATGCAACCTGCCACACAAAGGGCTGAACGCTGCTTTAGTCAAACATGTATTAGTAAGCCTCTCTAGAAGATTCATATGTTTCCTTCTGTCGCTAGCAAGTCTCAGCAAATCTATAGACTGGCTGGATTTCGGCCGAGTCTTTTCCGATATCGACGTTCCATACAGCCTTGGACTCTGACTCAAACAAGGAAACCTCACGTGTTCTCTTATCAATATATACCAGTCCAGCACATATCCCGCAACGATCTCTGATATGCATCCTGAAACGAAGGTAAAAGACTCGGCGCCCAAATAGACTAGTTCAGAGCAATGGCATTTGGTCGCACAAATTGATTCACAAAACAAAGCGCGGCCGGCCCACCAAAAGCGCGGCCCATCGCCAGGTTTCGCACTAAACAACTAGAATACCTATAGAATGTCTCTGAATTTTTTTCAAAGCCTAAAAAAAATTTTCACGAGAGATATAGTAAATTGAAGATGAACAAGCGCTCGAGAAAACAAGCAAAATTGACGTGTCTATCGAAAGTAAAACCTCACCTAAGCACATATTTCGCCACCATTTACCACAATATCCTGCACAACACTTCTTCAATGCTGTCTTGGTCGTTGCGTTACTAATAGACGGGCAAAGCAGGCTGGGAAGGCTCGAAAAAATGCAAATTAAAACTTTCAGTTGAATCTACTCGGTGATATTTCAAAGCCGCCACGTTGTGACGTCACGCTATTGTTTCGCACATTTCCAAAAGTGGAAATGCTCTGGACTGGTTAAATAAGTCCAGGAAAATAACTCCCAAAAGATAGTTATTTTGACCCTTGTTAGAGAGTTAAAATCACTCCCTAATTACTCCCTAAGGGGAGTTGAACTAACTCCTCCAAAATGACCCGAAAAAGGAGCTATTTTAACTCTCCTTGCAGAGTTAAACTGAAATTTAACTCCAAAAAAAGAGTTAAATTCAACTCCAGGGGAGTACAATTTAACTCCAAATTGGAGTTATAATAACTCCCACCAGCGTAACTCCAACTTAGGGGTTAACTTAACTCCCCTAAAGAATACAGTAACTCCTTTTCGAAGCTAAAATAACTCCTTTTGGAGTTAAAATAACTCCAAAAAAAATAATAACTCCACCTTAAGGAGTTAGTTTAACTCCACTACAGGAGTTAAAATAACTCTTTGAAAATTACTGTGTGGTCATGGCGTATAACAGCGGAGACACGGAGATGAACGATGCCATCCAAATGGCTAGAATCACGAAATTTACAGTTTTAATCGTGATAATCTTTTTGAAAGGAAATGTTACAAGACAGAATCGCTCAAATGCGATCGCTGTCAGTGTTAGTATGGAACAAGAAACTGTGGAGTCGGAGATAAAACTTGCGGACTTACAAACGATAATTCCAGGTAATCCATCAAACCAATGGTATTGACCAGTTATCTGCCTTGTTAGTCTACCAGGCATATTGCAGACCGTGACCAAAATATCTGCGGCAGCCATGTTTATTATGAGGTGATAGGTTATCGTGTTGAGTCGACTGTTCCTTTTCACGGTACAGATCAGAAGAGTGTTACCAATAAGGGACACCAATATGATGACTGCGTAACCGATGATATTAACGACTCTCTCGCCGGCACTTTCCGTCTCCGTTTCACAGGAATCGCCCGTGAAGTTTCCGTGGATCGCATTTTCTACTGATTCATTTCCAGTTATGTTCATTTTTCATATATGGGGTAATTTCCAAGCGTACGGCTTGCTTCTGCCCTAAGAAATGGAAAAAATATTAATCGTTCCGAATGTATCAACAAAATATGTGTGTTAAACGTAACGCTTACATAGTTATTCGATTCTTCTCTCAATGAAGGATGTTTTCGCTTACCGTAGGTGTTTTCAGTTTTTATCGACAACTTTCCCGAAATCCAGCCTTATAAATCCGATATTTTGACCTTCTCAGAAAACGTTTTCTTGGTTGTGCTTGCTCGCTAGGTTATTAAGAATGCAATAAAAAAGAACAAGAAGCCAAAAATAAGGGTTCAACTCCCCTAAATTTTTAATGAGCTTCATTGTATTGTTTGACAAACCTAGACATTGGTCCAGATCCTAATTTTTTGTTCCTTGGAGTGAAATGTGCCAATTGCTACCAAAAAGATGGTGTTAAAATTGTCTGTGTTGAAAGAATATCATAGACTTATAGTCGGTTGCTAGAAAAAGGAAAAAAAGTTATTTTTTTCTATATTTCATACATTGTTTGTTAAATTAAAGAAATCGACTGAAATTAAAAAAAGTATAAAATATGTATATCTAAAAATACGATTTTTCTGTTCGTATTCTTATTTTTTCCCGCCAATATCACTTGATCTGAGAGTCTTACCTGGAACTAATTCATCATTTTTGTGCTAAAAATGATTTCTTTTGATGACTAATTTAGTGACAGGGAGCCAGTTAGCTGTCAACTAAGTTTTTAATTACAAATCTACAATTTGACCAGCAACATTTTGGCTAATCTATTCAGTGAAAAACAAAGTCTGTTACACCTTCAAGATTACAAAGCCTCGTGTGAATGGTTTTGTTAGAAGATAAAAAGTTAATTGGGCACCGGCGTAAAGGAAAAAATAAAGCAAAAACGAAATTATCAAAACTAGAAAAGGAATATAAACATTTTTGCAAATTTATAGTCGCTTGTTTAGTTTTATGTAGCATGTGCAGCGTTGAACATAAAACTTTTAACAGCTTGACTATGTTTTGTAAAAAAAGTATCTTAATCTCTGTTTCACTGCGAACTAATGAGAAACGAAAAATAAATAAAATATCTTGCTAGGCCCTTACTAAGTATTTTATCGGAGTCTTAGATACTGGTTTCTTATCGAAGGCTCGTTTAGACTTTAGCTAAGAATATGAGTATTCTTCATGAAAACAGCTCAATTTCTTGTAAACTCCTCAAGAATCTTCCGTTTAATTTGGATGACCGCATATTCGTAGTCGCCAGATAATTTCCTTTGTTCAATTAAGTTTTTTGTTATCACAGAACATTTATATTCCAATTCGAAAATTGTTTGACACTTTGACGCACAGTGGTTAATTAACAACTGAGTTACGAGATCTCCACGATCAACAGCATTTGATCAATACTCGATCTCAAGATTTTAGTCTGTCTAAAAAGGGACCGATTTATGACACATTTTACATTTCAAGTGACTATTGATTTCGAAATATAATTCTTTTATACAAGTAGGTACATATATTGAATTCTTTTCGAGAATTTGTTGACCGTTTATAAATGTTCTTTTGAATGATAAAATAAAAATCGAGGTTTTGTTATTTTGCAATTCTTTTGTTAGAAAAACAAAGAGAACGTAGGTCGTTCTCTGATCACGCATCAATCCTATATTTGCGTGTTTTTTTTTCAAAAATACCTTTCAACGCAGTCAGCTGAAAGGCCAGAGAGGCTAAATGAAGTTTCGTCAAATATCTCAGTACTAGAAAGGAGGTTTAAGGTATAAATCATTCTAAATGCGATGAATTTTAGTAAGAAAATAATGTGCAGCTAGACTAGTCCGCTACTATGTGCTACGGCAGTGCATTAAAAAATTTCCTCGCAAATTGCAGACTAAGTAAAGTTAACTGAAAATGGTACTACTGCAGCGTTTATAAAGCTGTCAACTAGAAACGTTGCGATCCACTTTGATTTGTAATTATCGTGTAACAAACGATAAAGAAAGCTATCAATAATAAAATTGGTTCAAAAAGCTTGGAGATCAGTTTTATTGGATAGGTACGTAGTCGTGTAGCAAGCTCCCAAGCTTGAAGGAAGCAAGCAAGCAAGCTTCGTCCCAGTTGCACAATTTCTTGACCTTTGTTCTTTTTTAGAGTTTTGCGTGGTTTTGACTTTTCACTCATTGAGCTCGTTAGATTAACACGTGTAAAACTTCTTCGAAACACTTGTAAACATGACAAACTGAATTTAATTTTAATTGTAGTGGGACCTTTGATTTGACATGGGTTAATTTCTCAATTTCTTCACGCTCAAAGGCTTTTCCAAATACAATTGATATAAGCAAATGATTCTGATTCTGTTTGTTAGCCATCGAGCATTTCTAGAACATAGCCCTATTCAACAATGTTGGATGCCATGTCTTATCAGTTTGACAGCGGCCTCTGCCTTATGCCAGGCCTTCTCTTTTATGTTGCGAAAACATCGGCACGCAGAGGATGGCGGGATCATGAAATAAGGAGAGACGAATCTTCCCATGACGCCTCGCGCTCGCGCTTCTCGCTCGTTACCAGCCGTCCGCGTTATCACCGGTTCAAAGGCGAACGATCTGAAGAAGAGGCAGCGGAGACTTGATAATGGTACCTAAATATTTAGCACTTATAGCTGTCTGGTGGTCCCATGGTGTAATGGTTAGCACTTTGGACTTTGAATCCAGCGATCCGAGTTCAAATATCGGTGGGACCTTCACTCAACCTTTTCTTCTCAAAGATGACTATAAATTTTGTTGAATCAGTGCAAGTTGTTTTTGCGCGCGTTTAGTTCTGTTACTTTTTTTGCAGGACATTAATTATTTCCAGTTTTTTTTTCGTTTAAGTCCCATGTGACATTTTCACGTGCACACTCTCCTTTTATTTTAATACCAGAATATCTATTTAATTTAAATTTTCACAAAGTTACACTAAGTGGGTCCCATTTTGGTGTAATGGTTAGCACTCTGGGCTCTGAATCCAGCGATCCGAGTTCAAGTCTCGGTGGGACCTTATAACATCTAGCTGTTTCGATTAGAGTTTTTTTACCATTTACTTTAGCTTTGCTTTTTTTCTTTCCAAGTTGACAAACTTTTTCAAAGTTGTTTTTGAGCGGATTTAGTTCGGATAATAATAGTTTTCTGGTATTTTTTCGTGTAAGTGTCTTGTGACATTTTAATGTGCAATTTCTCGTTTTATTTCTGAATGCCAGCATATCTAATTTAAATTTATTCTAGCTAAGTTCCACCAGGTGGGTCCCATGGTGTAATGGCTAGCACCCTGGACTCTGAATCCAGCGATCCGAGTTCCAATCTCGGTGGGATCTTGCAAGGCGCGCTTTATCGCGAGACAATCTTTTATTTGCTTTAATTTCTCGAAATATTTTTAATTTTATTCTAATTGCGCTAAATAAATTAAATAATTGGACAGTTACCTCTATCCCCTAATTTACTCAAAACATTGGATGATTGGATGTAATCCTTTTTATCTCTTAACTGTATTATGAGCAGATCGCTGTGGTTATATTCGTAAGCCGTCGTGTAGATTCCGTGTTGTTCGTGTGCTGTTCAGTATTCCCGAGAGAGTAACTTCGCTGTGTTTTCGGTCCTTATGGCAGATATTTTCCTTATTTTTAGGCGGTGATGAATGAGGATAACTGGGATGCCGTATGATGACTACAGCATCACGCCTCTTCAAGAAAGTTTCTCATACTATGCTAAGAATGGCCAAAAATCTCAATGCTTTACAATATATCATGAATGTAAACAACGGCAGACAAAATACAGCTTCTTTTATTTCTCCAACAAAGCAAACAATACAATCGATGGACCGATGCTTGAGAATTCGCAAGCATCAAATTCTAGAGTTTTCATAGGTGTTTTGTCTAAAACAGTTCTTCGAATAGCTGGACAGCGATTTATCCGGTGGATAAGAGTTATCCGCTCTTTGAGCAACTTGTGCCTGAACTACAATCATTGTATAAGCATATTTCGCGCATGTTTTGAACTCCCGCTAATATAGCGAGGAAAATAAACTTTGAGCAGTTTGTTTACAGGCTTATAAGTTGAAATCTCCTGATATCAGTTCTTACAGCGTACGCTAAGAAAAGTTCTTCATTTGCCGAATGAACTGAATTCTCTGATGCTTCGGAAGCTAAAGACTGTTCCGAATCGTAGAAATACTCTTCGGAGGTTTCGCAGTCTTGAGTCAAAACACAAAAAAACGCGACTGGGGTGAGCCTCTGACGTCTGACGTTAAATTGCGCAATCACCCCGGAGCACGTCTTCAATAATGGCGCACACATTTTACGCGTTTTTGGAGCTAAAAAATATTAGGATGGACGGTTACTTGTTCAGTTTTCTGGGTAATTATAGACACAACGCGATATTCTGCGACAGAATTTGGCCGAAATAGACCTACAAATTTTCGTCCCAGTGCCACTTTAAAGTGCTCAACGCACGTAGCTTAACTCACTCTGTTAAGAACGGTGCCTCTTTTTGTTACTGCGCATGCGTTCTGCGCATCTCACGATATTCGGGTTTCTCAAGGAATTTGCCCACCAATACAACAATATTTTGGCGCGGTTTATGACTATGTGGAAAAAGCAGATCTTAGCAAGGGCTATCAGAATCCGAAAAGAAATTTGGGGGTAACCACTCATTTTTCAGAGATAATTGAGCTTAAATTTGGAAAGAAAATGCCATACATTCTTCGTAGTTTAACGCTTTATTAGAATTATGGTTGCTTAATTATCTCTGAAAAATGCGTGGTTACCCACATTTTTTTTTGGATTCCAATATCCCTTGCTAAGATCTACTTTTTCCCCATAGTCAAAACCTTTGCAAAAATACATCTGTATTAGGAGGCACCGTCCTTAAAAACAGTGCAGTATAATTATATTTAATTTTTGATTGGGTGATTTAATTCTTATGAAAAATAATGAATGAGTGACTGGACTTCGATGGTCTAGGCTAACAATGTGGTTTTTCCAAGCAGTTGCAGATTCTTTAAATTATCAATTGGTAAATACACAGAATACAATGAAATCTATGCACCGTTGACTCTTATAGAGCCTGTTGTTTTGTAACAAGATCCTACTGTCATTGGCATCACTCATCAAGGGAAAAAAGTTACGGCAGAATCACATCATTCCTCACTGATGATTAACAAAATGAAGCATTCCGTAAAATAAAATACAAAGGTCTCCGTGCAGAAGAAAAAAAAATAAAAATATTTTTTCTAATAAAACAACAACAAAAAGCAAAAAGCGCCAACTGCATGCCACGAGATCTCCAGTCCATGGGACGGTTGTTTATTTTTGTCAAACATTGTCAAATAGAGATCTGCAAAAACCCTTGGGCTCGGTTTTCGAAAGTCGTTAATCTTAAATAAAACGTTTCCTGGGGGTGAATTTTTTCGTGGAAAGCTTTTTTAAAAGCTTATTTTAAATTCGTTGTAAAGATAAACTGAAAGGAAAAAGAAAAAATACAAAAAAAACAAAAACAAAACAAAAAAAACCTTCTGAATATGTCTTTATTCATAATTAGCTGTATAATTGGTTCCCAGGTTGACGCCAATCCTAAACAGGGTGCTGAGCAATATGTTAGTTTTGAGAGGCCTCAGACGGCTCTTCGCTTTCCGTTTCCACCTTCCTGTAAGCGCTCGAGCTCGCGCTTTGCGCTCGTTTCGAGCCGCCCGCGTTCTCGCTGGTTCAAAGGTGAAGGGCCTGTGGAGGAGGCAGCAGAGATTTGATAATGGTACCGAAATCTTTAGCGCCCATAGCTGTCCGGTGGTCCCATGGTGGTTAGCACTCTGGACTTTGAATCCAGCAATCCGAGTTCAAATCTCGGTGGGACCTCCACCTAACCTTTTCTATCCAAAGTTGACTATTAATGCATTTTTTTTTATCAAGCAAGTTGTTTTTGAGCGGATTTAGTTCTGATACTGATATTCTTATATTTGTTTTTTTTTCGCTTAAGTACCATGTGACATTTTCACGTGTATACTCTCGTCTTATTTCAATAACAGAATACTCCGGACCTTTGCGGGTGTCCTCCCGTGTCCTCCAGGAAAAAAATTCAAATGCGCGCCATTTTTAACCTGCGATCAGGCCGAATTTTAGCATCGCTCTCATATTCTCTTACGTTGGTCGCTCGCTAAAATAGGGCCTGATACAATCTCTCACAGGAGTTCGTGTCGGCGGCCAAATTTTAGCCGCGGGAATCTCGCAATCTGATTGGCCCTTTAACAATAGAGCTGTCAACGGGAAGTAAATTGTCTACGAGTTTCGCTCACAATTTTGATCCGACCGCCATCGCCAAGGAACAACCAAGGAACTAGTCTGCCGAAGTAAAATGTGTTGCTCTAATAAATTCTCGTCGTTCTAGGAGAATTGTCACCATTTCTTTCTCTCCTGAGAGTGGCGTTCGGTTTGATGCAAGCTGTCTCTCACCTGGAGCAGAGAAGTACAGCAACAGTGAAGCATTAGTGAAGTATGTATTCCGTGTTATCGCATCGTGTCTCGGAATTTTCATTTGACGCTTTCAGCTAGTATTGATTGATAACATGAACAGAGTAGTGGTTGTTTCCGCGTTTTACGAAACAAAACGAACAGCAGACGAACAAGTATCTTTCGCCACGAATGATCAACAAGTCAATCGATAATTCGGTAAACTTAACGGTAAACTTTATAACGGTAAACTGATGTTTAGCCGGCGAGAACCGCAATCAAGTCGCAATAACGATTTTCAGTTTATTTATTCATTGGTTAATACTTGTGTCGTTTTATTGATCTTTGACATTGACATCAAAGGATCTGACTAGTTTTATAATAAATTTTCTTCGTTTTAAAATTCGCTGCTGTTTAGAGATAATTATGATTCGCTGCTAATCTCAAATATTTATCACTTCTGGAACTAAATTAAAGTACAAAATACTCCTTTGTTTATAAACGGTTTTGTTTATATCTTTATTCTAAAGAATGAAACTGAAGGTATTTCTCTTAATTGCCCAAGGTTTTTTTACGCAGAAAATCGGTGACAAATGCGAAGAGAATATTTCCGGATACCACCTGAAATGGGAAAGGTTTCAAGCATGCAGCATATCTTGGTACATGACAACCTCGCCCTGTTTTGAATTTTCATTCAGTTTCAGCTCAGACAGAGCAGCCATGTACAATACCGGAACCTTCAAGTTAGCGATCGTGTAAATTTGAGTGCTTGTGTCTAGAAGATATATCGTAGCCTAGGATTTTCTTATTTTGCCGACATTTGCGTGACTTTTTGAGAGTTGCCGTTATGGAAAATTTGCATACCGAGGATCGTGCAAGCAGAAGAAATTTTGATTGGCTGTTTCGTTGAATGTCAATCGATCAAAAACGTGGGCGGTAGACGTTCCGTAGAAGAAGACACCGCGGCAAAACGTCTGCGCATGCGCTCACTTCGGCCATTTCCAGTTTCGAGCTTATGTTGCTCATTTTCATTCGGTGTGCTTTCGAACTGTCCGGGAACTGAATTCGTAGGGATGGCGCTCAAGTCCAGTATGAGAAGAAAAATTCACCCTCGTGTGTTCTCCAAAAAAACTTAAAACTGGTCATTTCACGTTGTTGTTTTGCAGAGGACGGAAAAGAAATGTACCAGAATGTGTAACGCACGTGCAGAGTCATTGTTTTGCTCATTACAGCCTATTGTTTTTCGACGTTCTCGTTGCCGTCGCCGTGGTGGTTGCTTAAACTTCCTAATGTCACTACAATGGCGACATGCGAACGTAAACTATCGACTTTCATGATGTTTTTGCTGTGGGTGCAAGCCCGAAACTACGAGGTGCAAAGGTGTAGAAACAGATAAAACTATATTGAAGCTGCTCTGGATTTTTTAACCTTAAGTTTGATGTCTGGAGCTTAAGTTTTTCAAAATTCGCGGCCGGAACCCGAGTTTGTTATTCTTGCCAATAGTTTTCTATAGGGGAGCATTGACAAGAAGTAAAAATACAGCGCGTGCGCAGTGCATTTTGCCGCGGTGTCGTAGAAGAATTGTATCAAGCTCTATTTTTCGTTTCGCCTGTCCCACCTGAATGTTTCACCGAGCGAAACGAAAATAGAGCCTGATCGCAGGTTACGCCATTTTAAAAGAAAGCACGGCAAACTATATATTGATGGAAAGCTTAATAAATGTAGATTTCGGAAAAAAAATATGAATTGCCAGTTTTTTCTTAATTCCACGAAACAAAATTGCAAAAATGACCGCGAAAATGACCATGCGTCATTCATTCAAACAAATGAATTAATAGGGTACCAAACTTCGGCAGATTTCTGTGAAAATTGGCCTGAACATTCCTTAGATGTTTATAAAACAAAAGCGTTTGGGGATTTTCTAAATTTGTAATATTTCACCCGTGGCGATCTTCAAAGCAATGCCTATCGCGCATTCTTTGCTGCTCGAACTTGACAGATAAATTAAAAAAATAACAAGTCAGAATATCGAAAAATGCTGACACAGTTTTAATGATTGATCCTTTGTTATCAACACTGTGCAGTTATTTTGCCAGTGCGCTTGGGTTTGATACCCTATTAATTCAATTAAATGACACATGGTCATTTTCGTGGTTGTTTGCGATTTTCTTTTGTGGAATTAAAGAAACCGGCAATTCATATTTTTCCAAAATTTACATTTATTAAGCTTTCCAACGATATACAGTTTGCCATGCTTTCCTTTAAAATAGCATGCATACGAATTTTTTTCCCGAGGACACCTGCGAAGGTCCGGAGTAACCTTTAGGACGGTGCCTCCTTTACTGCGCATACGTTCTGCGCATCTCGGGATGTTCAAATTTCTTAAGGAGTTTGCCAACTAATACAAAAATATTTTTGCGCGGTTTATGACTATGTGGAAAAAGCAGATCTTAGCACGGGCTATCAGAATTCAAAAAGAATATTGGGGGTAACTAGGTAACCACGCATTTTTCAGAGATAATTGAGCTTAAATTTGGAAAGAAATTGCCATACATTCTTTGTATTTTAACGCTTTTTTAGAGTTTTCGTTGCTAAATTATCTCTGAAAAATGCGTGGTTAACCAAATTTTTCTTTTTGGATTCCAATAACCCTTGATAAGATCTACTTTTTCCCCCTAGTCATAATCTTTGCAAAAATACCTCTGAATTAGGAGGCACCGTCCATAATTTAATTTTTTCCAAGTTCCACCAAGAGGGTCCCATGGTGTAATGGTTAGCACCAGGAGCCATAATCGGGGACGGAGACCGTAACTGAATACCATTTTCAGTGATGGGGCTGGCCCCATCGAAAAAGACAAATGTGCTATTTTTAGAAAAAATTGCGCCATCGCGCGCGTGAAACACGCGTGTATGTTGCGAGGATGCCGCGCAAAGAAAAAACAAACAAAATGGCGTCGGAAATTACCTTCGTTGGAGATGAAGAAATCCAGTTTTTGTCATCAGTGACAATTCCAAATCTAAGGCAAGCCCTTGAGGAGAACTTTTTGGATAGTGACTCTGGATACGAGGATTGTACAAGTGATTCCGATGATGGAAGTGAGAATATTTTAGAAAAATCCTGTAGCGAAGATGCGTCGGACATGTCGGACGAGGATTTCCCCGTTAGACGGAACAAACGTTTTGCGGGCTAAAAAGGCGTCGAACGACGAAAAAATCAGTTGAAGGCGAATCAGGCAGGAAAAGGGAAAATACATCCCGAAAATGTTTTTCCTCTGAGGACGTACAGAGATTGGAGGGCAGCCGCAAAGACTATAAAATGATTATCCAAGCACGTTGTGAAGAAAAGTAACGCACTGATAAATCGTTGTCACTATTTCCCCAGCAAGAAAAATAGTAACATAGATTCAAATACCGAATCATTAAAGAAAACGTTTGCCGAGATTTCGCAGCGTATGTTTTCTGAAATAATGCCCGCCTTTACCGAAATGACCGAAATGTTTATAATGAAGACAAAGAATAGTGAAAAGCGCGCTTTGTTTTCAATCAAATACTCTCACCGTGCGTTATCAATCTTCGACAAAATAGAGAACTGGAAAAACACCAAGAAAAAACTACTTCCGTCGATGAGAAGGAGAAAGATGAAGTGAAACTTCATGCTGCCCTAGTACTGAATATGACTTACTGGGTAATTTACGAACCTAGAAGAGATACATAGCGCAGTGGACATGGCAAGGGTTTCAACGACAGAGTGAGCTTGATTTTTTTTCTCCGCCAGCAACCCGGCGAGAAAAATCACTTTGTATCGAAGCAAAATTAAGGAGAAATTACAACTGAACGTCACTGAGACACAAATGCTTGATTTCTTAGGACGAACAGAAACTGTAGAAATAGAAATATAAGCATTTAGCGCTGTGTTTACAATTTCTTTCATCGTCAACTCAATCACTTGTTCTTAAAATTTCACAAACAGTAGGTTTTATACGGAAGGCTTTGAGTCGGAAATATCGACACAAGACAAAATAAGCACAGTAAATTAGGAAAGAGGCATTTAATAAAAATTGTCACACTTTTTATGGCGAGTCAGTACAAAAATCATGCAGCAGTCTGAACAAAAAGCATTAGACAAATTCAGTATCAGAAAAGGCGACATTTTTTGGCTATACCACGCAAAATTGACACTGGTTTACCTGTACTCATTGTGGCTCTATCTGTGTTCCCTTGAGCATCTCTAGACATTTAGACATAAGTCGGATGCCATGTAAAATACGTTGAATCGCTTTCACATTTGTTTGAGTGTTGTTTTTACCATTCCGTCCGCGGACTCTAAACTGAGAACAATTCCGTTTTGTGGTTTGCGTTTAAAAAGTAAGATGGTGAATTCTAATGTTCCTCACCTCCGTAGTCTTGTTTCGGTGAGCTGCATAGAAATTATCGTTCAAGCTTAATTATTAATTCTGCCTTCAGTTCGATCAAACAAACACATGATGGCTCCGTTGTCATCGTTGTGCGAACGGAGCGATTACAAACTCTTTCATTTGAACTCCAGCAGCCATAACGGTGAGATCGTACAGCTTCAATCCGCTTTGAACGACGATTCCAACAATTTTCAGGAAAACTCAAACACGTGCCACATTTCAGAGCCCATAATTGGAAGATTTTTCCCAAACCTTGTGCTTGTACGTTCACTTCGGAGCAGTTTCATTGATTCATTCAGCTCCGCAAAGAAACGCTGCAACACTTCGCAAGGTTTTGGCGCCTTTTTCGGTCAGTCATGTGATCGCGATCGATTCCTGTTCCCCTTTATCTCGGAGTTTCTCTCTTTTTTTTCTCTTTCTTGATTTCATAGTAATTAGCGATTGCGTTTTTAATAATAAAAACCATTATGTACTCGGGCATACTGGATATCAAATAATTATAACCATCTTGGTCATATCCACGTTGAACGCAAATTTGCGTGTAGCCACGCGCGTTTATGACGTTGAGGGTGGCGCAATTTTTTCTAAAAATAGCACATTTGTCTTTTTCGATGGGGCCGCGTGGATCCCGCGCTTACGGTCTCCGTCCCCGATTATGGCTCCTGTTAGCACCCTGAACTCTGAATCCAGCGATCCGAGTTCAAATCTCGGTGGGACCTTGCAAAGGTGCGCTTCCTCGCGAGACAAGCGTTTTTGCTTCAATTTCCCGAAATTTTTTATTTCAATTTATTAATTACGCTAAATATAATAAGTAATTAGACAGTTATCTCTAGAGCCGCCTAATTCACTCAAAATAAAAACTTTGAATGCAGGGAGCCACACAGCGCAAAAAAAAAAAAAATCAGGCGGTACTTCCTATTGCCCGGTCTCGTTTTGTAACGTGTAAATAAACTGTTTTGAATGCAAGGCTGGCACTTCGGCAAAAGGACACTTTTAATTAGCCCAATACTTTAACTTGTACAACTAGCCCTCTTCAGAGCCAGTGCTAAACTGAAGGATATAAGGGCTCTAATATTTAAATTTAAACGTAAACGAAAATTGTTAATGGTTAACTAGTATACACGACAAAAATGTTTGTGACAGTGTATATGATAATGAATAAATGTGAAATAACTAAAAGTTAAAAGGTTAAGAAATATGTAGTAGATACATAAGAAATGTGACATTAATTCTACAAACGGCTCAAATAGACTGATACATACGTGTATAAACAAGGAGGTTAGTTGAAATATTGCCACTCAGACTGCTAGAGGATTGAATGTAATCCTTTGTTATTTTTGTCAAGAGATTGTCAAATGGAGATCTGCGAAAAATCGTGGTCTCAGTTTTCGAAAGTCTTCAATCCTAAATAAAACGTTTCCTGAGGGTGATTTTTCTTTCATGCAAAGCTTTTTCAAAAGCATATTTTAAATTCATTGTAAAGATAAACTGAAAGGAAAAAGGAAAAAAACAACAAACAAAAACAAAAACAAAAACAAAACGAAACGAAACAAAAACCTTCTGAATGTCTTTATTGATTAGTTGTATAATTAGTTCCCAGGTTGACGCCAATCCTAAACAGGGTGCTGAGCGATATGTTATTTTTGAGAGGCCTCATGAAAGAAGCAGAGACGGCTCTTCGCTTTTCGTTTTCTACTTCCCATGACGCTTCGCAGTCGTGCTTCGCGCTCGTTTCCAGTCGCCCGCCACACATAACGCCACACAGCGGTCAAACGCACGAGGCGTGCGCAATTCCCGCCATAATTTTACAAAAGAAAAAGTAGAGAAATGTCGCAAGTTTCACTTTAACAGCGAAACTTAACGCCGTTTCTGAAAACTTAAGCTTTTTACGTTGAGTATGAGTTGGAAATGAAGTAACTGTTATGCACAAGTTTTACCGGCCTGAAATTCAGTTTGCCGGGACATGTTCTGCATCGTTTTCATACGAACTTCGCGCTCGTAAACTTTTAAACTGGTTTAAACTTCAAACTGTGAAAGACCGGATGTGACGTAACTTTTTTGCCTTTGACCGCTATGAAGTCGCCCTCGCCATCACTTTTTCAAAGGCGAAGGGCCTGTGGAGAAGGCAGCAAAGGCCTTAAAATAATGGCCAACCTCGATTCCACGACTTTTTCCCTGAAAGGGAAAAAGAGGTACGTAAATCTTTTGCGCCCATAGCTGTCTGGTGGTCCCATGGTGTAATGGTTAGCACTCTGGACTTTGAATCCAGCGATCCGAGTTCAAATCTCGGTGGGACCTTTACCTAACCTTTTCTTTTCAAAGTTGACTATAAATGCATTTTTTTAAATCGCTAAAGTTGTTTTTGAGCGGATTTAGTTCTGATACTAATATTTTTCTAGTTTTTTTTTCGTTTTAGTGCCATGTGACATTTCGACGTGCATACTGTCGTCTTATTTCAATATCACAATATCTATTTGATTTACATTTTTAGCAGATTTCAACGTGTGGGTCCCATTGGTGTAATGGCTAGCACTCTGGACTCTGAATCCAGCGATCCGAGTTCAAATCTCGGTGGGACCTTAGTATGGTATGCTTCCTTTACTGAGAAGCTTTTTTTTTGCTTAATTCTTATGAAATATTTTTATTCTATTATATTCATTACACTCAATTAAATTCCGAGGATATTAAATGGCAAAGTGGTAACAACATATTTTTTATCACGAGAAAATAAAATTCATATGTGGAGGCCGCAGTGTAACTTTCTTTCTGTTATATAGGCAAGGGTGTATTAAGGCACAAACTTTATCCCGAACTGTTGCAATTCGGCAGCAGGGATTGCTTGAATTTCTCTCTTTCCTTATTCACTTGCAATGCACCACTTGAATTATGGCGTAATGGTTAGCACTCTGGACTCTGAATCCAGTATCCGAACTCAAATCTCGCAAAAATACCTCTGAATTAGGAGGCACCGTCCTTAATTTAATTTTTTTTCCAAGTTTCACCAAGTTTCACCTAACCTTTTCTTTTCAAAGTTGACTATAAATGCATTTTTTTAAAACACTAAAGTTGTTTTTGAGCAGATTTAGTTCTGATACTAATATTTTTCTAGTTTTTTTTTCGTTTTAGTGCCATGTGACATTTCGACGTGCATACTCTTCGTTTTATTTCAATATCACAATATCTATTTGATTTACATTTTTACCAGATTTCTTTGTGTGGGTCCTATGGTGTAATGGTTAGCACTCTGGACTCTGAATCCAGCGATCCGAGTTCAAATCTCGGTGGGACCTTAGTATGGTATGCTTCCTTTACTGAAAAGCTTTTTTTGCTCAATTTTTATGAAATATTTTTATTCTATTACATTCATTACACTCAATGAAATTCAGAGGATATTAAACGGCAAAGCAAAGAGTGGTAAGAACGTATTTTTTATCACGAGAAAATAAAATTAATATGTTCAAGCCGCAGTGTAATTTTCTTTCTGTTATATAGAAAAGGGTGTATTAAAGCACAAACTTTATCCCGAACTTTTGCAATTCAGCAGCAGGGATTGCTTAAATTTCTCTCTTTTCTTATTCACTTGCGATGGACTACTTGAATTATGGTGTAATGGTTAGCACTCTGGACTCTGAATCCAGCATCCGAGCTCAAATCTCGGTGGGACCTTGCAATGGTGAGCTTCCCCTCGTGGGTAGCTTTTTTTTTGCTTCGATTTCCCGAAACATTTTATTTATACATTCATATTTTATTTATACACTTTATTGTATTTTTTTTATACTTTCAGTATTACGACAGTTACCTCTACACCCACCCCCACCCAATTTACTCAATCCACCCTAGATTGGATGTCATCTTTTTTTTAATAGTTTTTTCAAACATTGTCAAATGGAGATCTGCCAAAAATATGGGCTCAGTTTTCGAAAGTGGTTAAACGTAAATGAAACGTTAACCAAGGGTGACTTTGTGCGTGCAAGGCTCTTTCAAAAGATTATTTTAAAGTCATTGTAAAGACAAACTGACAGGAAAAAGAAAAACAACAACAAACAAAAACGCAAAAAAAAAACTAAGAATTCTGAATATGTCTTTATTGATTAATTGTATAATTGGTCCTCAGTTTGACGCCAATCCTAAACAGGGTGCTAGTTTTGAGATTCTTGCCTATTCAACGTAAATTGAAGAATTCATAAAGTCATTATTTACTTGACGTAGAGTATGAAACGGCGTCGCTTTTATGTCCTTGTTGGGTCTTGGGTCTCACTATGCTCATAAGGCTACCGCTGTTTCTCTGCATGCATGGTTCTCGGTGGGGACACCCATACACAAGTGACTGGATCGATCATGGAACCTTAAAGGGGAAAGACCGTGATGTTTTACCACTTAGGGTTTAGGAAAACTGTGAAAACACAGAACGTTTTAGTACTGATGAACATATTTATAAACCTATTTATAAACAGACAGTGTGTACGTAGCTTAATTCACTCTGTTAAAAACAGTTCAGTATAATTATATTTAATTTTTGATTGGGTGATTTAATTCTTATGAAAAATAATGAATGAGTGGCTGGTCTTCGATGGTCTGGGCTAACAGTGTCAAATTATCAATTGGTAAATACACAGAATAGAATGAAATCTATGCTTCATTGATTCTTATAGAGCCTGTTGTTTTGTGACAAGATCCTACCGTTATTGGCATCGCTCATCAAGGGAAAAAAGTTACGGCAGAATCAGATCAAACTTCATTGATGTTTAACAAAAAGAAACATATCAGTAAAACAAAATACAAAGCTCTCCGTGCAGAGGAAAAAAAATTAAGAACATTTTTTTTAAAATAAAACAACAACAACAACAACAACAACAACAACAACAAAAAGCAAAAAGCGTCAACTGCCACGAGATCTCCAGTCCGTGGGACGGTTGTTTATTTTTGTCAAACATTGTCAAATAGAGATCTGCAAAAACCCTTGGGCTCGGTTTTCGAAAGTCGTTAATCTTAAATAAAACGTTTCCTTAGGGCGAATTTTTTTCGTGCAAAGCTTTTTCAAAAGCATATTTTAAATTCATTGTAAAGATAAACTGAAAAAAGGACACTTTTAATCAGGCCAATACTTTAACTTGTACAACTAGTCCTCTTCAGAGCCAGTGCCAAACTGAAGGATATAAGGGCTCATTGATTAGTTGAATCAGGAGCCATAATCGGGGACGGAGACCGTAAGCGCGGGGTCCACGCAGCCCCATCGAAAAAGTCAAATGTACTATTTTTAGAAAAAATTGCGCCACCCTCAACGTCATAAACGCGCGTGGCTACACGCAAATTTGCGTACAACGAGGGCGTGCTGGATATGACCAAGGTGGTTATAATTATTTGATATCCGGTATGCCCGAGTACACAATTGTTTTTATTATTAAAAACGCAACCACTAATTGCCATAAAATCAAGACAGAGAAAAAAAGAGAGAGAAACTCCGAGATAAAAGGGAACAAGAATCGATTGCGATCACATGACTGACCGAAAAAGGCGCCAAAACCTTGCGAAGTGTTGCAGCGTTTCTTTGCGGAGCTGAATGAATCAATGAAACTGCTCCGAAGTTAACGTACAAGCACAAGGTCTGGGAAAAATCTCCCAATTATGGGCTCTGAAATGTGGTAAGTGTTTGATTTTTCCTGGAAATTGTTGTAATCATCGTTCAAAGCGGATTGAAGCTGTACGATCTCACCGTTATGGCTGCGGGAGTTCACTGAAATGAACGAGTTTGAAATCGCTCCGTTCGCACAACGCTGACAACGGACCCATCATGTGTTTGCTTGATCGAATTGAAGACAGGATTAATAATTAAACTTGAACGATAATTAGTATGCAGCTCACGGAAACAAGACTACGGAGGTGAGGAACATTAGGATTCACCATCTTACTTTTTAAACGCAAACCACAAAACGCAGTTTTTCTTAGTTTAGAGCCCGGCGACGGAAAAGTAAATGTAACACTCAAACAACTGTGAAAGCGATTCAACGTATTTTACAAGGCATCCGACTTGTGTCTAAATGTCTGGAGCTGTTCAAGGGAACACAGATAGAGCCACAACGAGTACAGGTAAACCAGTGTCAATTTTGTGTGGTGTAGCCAAAAATGTCCGCGCCTTTTCTGGTACTGGATTTGTTCAATGCTTGTCGTTCAGACTGTTGCATGATTTTTGTACTGACTCGCCATAAAAAGTGTGACAATTTTTATTAAATGCTTCTTTCCAATTTTACTCTGCTTTATTTTGTCTTGTCTCGATATTTCGGAGTCAAAGCCTTCCGTATGAAACCTGCTGTTTGTGAAATTTTAAGAACAAGTGATTGACTGGACGATGAAAGAAATTGTAAACAAAGCGCTAAGTGCTTAAAATTCTATTTCTACAGTTTCTTTTCGTCCTAAGAAATCAAGCACTCTGAAACAACTTAGATTTGTGTCTCAGTGACGTTCAGTCGTAATTTCTTCTTAATTTTGCTTCGATACAAAGTGATTTTTCTCGCCGGGTTGCTGGCAGAGAAAAATAATTAAGCTCACTCTGTCGTTGAAACCCTTGCCACATCCACTGCGCTATGTATCCCTTCTAGGTTCGCAAATTGCCCAGAAAGTAATATTAAGTACTAGGGCAGCATGGAGTTTCACTTCATCTTTCTCCTTCTCATCGACAGAAGTAGTTTTTTTTCTCTTGGTGTTTTTGCCGACGATTGATAACGCACCACGAGAGCATTTGATTGAAAACAAGGCGCGCTTTTAGTCACTATTCTTGGTCTTCATTACAAACATTTCAGCCATTTCGGTAAAGGCGGGCATTATTTCAGAAAACATACGCTGAGAAATCTCGACAGACATTTTCTTTGCTGACTCGGTATTTGAATATATGTTACTATTTTTCTTGCAGTGAAAAAAGTGACAACGATTTATCAGTGCGTTACTTTTCTACAGTACGTGCTTGGAAAATCATTTTACTGTCTTTGCGGCTGCCCTTCAATCTCTGTACGTCCTCAGAGGAAATATATATTCGAGATGTATTTTCCGTTTTTCTGCCTGATTCGCCTTCAACTGATTTTTTCGTAGTTCGACGCCATTTTTGCCCGTAAAACGTTTCTTCCGTCTAACGGGGAAATCCTCGTCCGACATGTCCGACACATCTTCGCTACAGGATTTTTCTAAAATATTCTCACTGCCATCGTCGGAATCACTTGTATAATCCTCATATCCAGAGTCACTATCCAGAAAGTTCTCCCAAAGGGCTTGCCTCAAATTAGGAAGTGACACTGATGACAGAAATTGAATTTATTCATCTCCAACAAAGGTAATTTCCGACGCCATTTTGTTTGTTTTTCTCTGCGCGGAGTCCTCGCAACACACACGCGGGTGTGTCACGCGCGATGGCGCAATTTTTTCTAAAAATAGCACAATTGTCTTTTTCGATGGGGCCAACGCCACTACTGAAAATGGCAGTTAGTTACGGTCTCCATCCCCGAGTATGGCTCCTGGTTGAATATGTCTTTATTGATTAGTTGTGTATTTGGCACCCAGGTTGACGCCAGTCCTAAACAGGGTGCTGAGTGATATGTTAGTTTTGAGAGGCTCAGACGGCTCTTCGCTTTCCGTTTCTCCTTCCCATAAGCGCCTCGAGCTCGCGCTGCGCGCTCGTTTCCAGCCACCCGCGTTCTCGCTGGCTCAAAGGCGAAGGGCCTGTGGAGGAGGCAGCGGAGGTCTAATAATGGTACCTAAATCTTTAGCGCTCATAGCTGTCCGGTGGTCCCATGGTGTAATGGTTAGCACTCTGGACTTTGAATCCAGCGATCTGAGTTCAAATCTCGGTGGGACCTTCACCTAACCTTTTCTTTTCAAAATTGACTATTAATGTATTTTTTCAATCACTAAAGTTGTTTTTGAGCGGATTTAGTTCTGATACTAACATTTTTCTAGTTTTTTTTTTTCGTTTAAGTGCCATGTGAAATTTTCGCGTGCATTCTCTCGTTTTATTTCAATATCACAATATCTATTTGATTTACATTTTTACCAGATTTCACTGTGTAGGTCCCATGGTGTAATGGTTAGCACTCTGGACTCTGAATCCAGCGATACGAGTTCAAATCTCGGTGGGACCTTAGTATGGTTTGCTTCTTTCACCGAGAAGCTTTTTTTTGCTTACTTTTATGAAATATTTTTATTCTATTATATTCATTACACTCAATTAAATTCAGAGGATATTAAATGGCAAAGCGAAGAGTGGTAAGAACATAAATTTTATCACGAGAAAATAAAATTAATATGTTCAAGCCGCAGTGTAATTTTCTTTCTGTTATATAGAAAAGGGTGTATTAAAGCACAAACTTTATCCCGAACTTTTGCAATTCAGCAGCAAGGATTGCTTGAATTTCTCTCTTTTCTTATGAATTACTTGAATTATGGTGTAATGGTTAGCACTCTGGACTCTGTATCCAGCATCCGAGCTCAAATCTCGGTGGGACTTGCAATGGTGAGCTTCCTCTCGTGGCTAGCTTTTTTTTGCTTCGATTTCCCGAAACATTTTATTTATACATTCATATTTTATTTATACACTTTATTTGTATTCTTTATACTTTCAGTATTTCGGCAGTTACCTCTACACCCACCCCCACCCAATTTACTCAAACCACCCTAGATTGGATGTAATCGTTTTTTTAATAGTTTTTTCAAACATTGTCAAATGGAGATCTGCAAAAATATGGGCTCAGTTTTCGAAAGTGGTTAAACGTAAATGAAACGTTAACCAAGGGTGACTTTGTGCGTGCAAGGCTCTTTCAAAAGATTATTTTAAAGTCATTGTAAAGACAAACGGACAGGAAAAAGAAAAACAACAACAAACAAAACGCAAAAAAAACTAAGAATTTTGAATATGTCTTTATTGATTAATTGTATAATTGGAGAAGGCTCTTCGCTTTCCGTTTTCTCCTTCCCATAAGCGCCTCGAGCTCGCGCTTTGCGCTCGTTTCCAGCCGCCCTCGTTCTCGCTGGTTCAAAGGCGAAGGGCCTGTGGAGGAGGCAGCGGAGGTCTAATAATGGTACCTAAATCTTTAGCACTCACAGTTGACTGGTGGTCCCATGGTGTAATGGTTAGCACTCTGGACTTTGAATCCAGCGATCCGAGTTCAAATCTCGGTGGGACCTTTGCCTAACCTTTTCTTTCCAAAGTTGACTATTAATGCATTTTTTTTAATCAAGCAAGGTGTTTTTGAGCGGCTTTAGTTTTGATTTTGCAATAAAAGTTAACGCGAGTAATGAACGACGTTTCGACCGTTCAACGGTCATTTTCAAGTTCGGTGCTAGAATAAAATTACACGTGTAAATATAGTAAAAGCGCTAAAAATATGTACATACAAACAATAGACAATAAGAATAAAAAGCTAAAAGTGACTAAAAAATAACTTTGTGCAAATGACATGCATAGCTGTAAAAGATATAATTAAAAGCGTATAAGGCGACGGGGAATAAGAACATTAAAATACCTAAAAATAACTAAACAAATAATTTTGCGCGGAGTGAGTTGCTCTGTTTGTTGAGCTTTGGCTTCAGAAGTCTAATAAAAATCATCTCAAAACTTAAACAGTCAAGCTTGCTCTAGCACTTCCTTAAAATCTTAAAATTCTTCGCGATGTTATCTGCTGGCTCCTTTCCATGTTGTTCTTTAATGTGACGTCCGATAGCCGATCCTTTGTGTTCTTCGATGCGCCCGTGTAAGTGCCGACACGAATAGCCGACATAACCTGCATCGCACAGATCACATTTAAAATAATACACAGCGCTTTGTTGGTTTACAATGGGCGGCTTCTGTTCCTTCACTTTAATTGTGTCTTTGATCTTTCTTTTGGTGTAAACAGGACGGATCTCGGTGTTTATCTTTCGGCTGAGATCACTTAGTTGTCTGCGTACTGAGTTGGCTGCTTTTTGGTCCTTGTACGGCAAGGAGGAAAGCTTGAATGCGCGATTAAGCATTGTTTTGAGTAGTGAGTGCTTGTACTTTACATCAACATGGCTTTGGTAGTGCAATAGAAGCCCAGTAGCTGTCGGTTTCTTGTAGACCTTCGCGTCCAGCTGGGATCCATTTTTGATAATCGCCATTCCCAATAAAGGAAGTCTGTTGTTATCTTCCAGTTCCATTGTGAAACTGACAGAGGTGTGGATTTCGTTCAATGTTGATAAGAATTCGGAGGCAGCTGTAGCATCAGGCATTTTACTGAGGGTGTCATCAACGTAACGCTTGTAAAATGCAGGCATCTTGTTTTGGATTTCTAATTGCTCTTCGATGCCGCACATGAAAGTATTGGCCATAAGCGGTCCGAGCGGGGACCCCATGGCAACACTGAGCTTTCCTCGAACTGGAAGCTTTTCCATCAAGAATGCGAACGTCTTAAAGAGACCTTTGCTCGTTTACAGTATCCAGAATCCCTCGTAGAAACCACTATCCGACAATTTGTCGAGGAGAAAGTTGTGACGGGGAATGCGTGTCCTCAACAGCAGCAGGCCCCTAGTCAACAGGAAGTTCCTATTAGAGTCGTTTTGCCGTACAAGGACCAAAAAGCAGCCAACTCATTAGACCGACAACTAAGTGATCTCAGCCGAAAGATAAACACCGAGATCCGTCCTGTTTACACTAGCAGAAAGATCAAAGACACAATTAAAGTGAAGGAACAGAAGCCGCCCATTGTAAACCAACAAAGCGCTGTGTATTATTTTAAATGTGATCTGTGCGATGCAGATTATGTCGGCTATTCGTGTCGGCACTTACACGGGCGCATCGAAGAACACAAAGGATCGGCTATCGGACGTCACATTAAAGAACAACATGGAAAGGAGCCAGATAACATCGAGAAGAATTTGGCAGAGCAAGCTTGACTGTTTAATTTTTGAGATGATTTTTATTAGACTTCTGAAGCTAAAGCTCAACAAACAGAGCGACTCGCTCCGCGCAAAATTATTTGTTTAGTTATTTTTAGGTATTTTTAGGTATTTTAATGTTCTTATTCCCGTCGCCTTATACGTTTTTAATTATATCTTTTACAGCTATGCATGTCATTTGCACAAAGTTATTTTTTAGTCACTTTTAGCCTTTTATTCTTATTGTCTATTGTTTGTATGTACATATTTTTAGCGCTTTTACTGTATTTACACATGTAATTTTATTCTAACACCGAACTTGAAAATGACCGTTGAACGGTCGAAACGTCGTTCATTACTCGCGTTAACTTTTATTGCAAAACCAACTTCAAAGAACTTGTTGATTCGAATTTAGTTTTGATACTAATAATTTTCTGGTTTTTTTCTTCGTTTAATACCACGTGACATTTTAATATGAATATCCTCGTTTTATTTCAATACCAGCATATCTAATTGGAATTTATTCCCCCAAGTTCCACCAGGTTGGTCCTATGGTGTAATGGTTAGCACTCTGGACTCTGAATCCAGCGATCCGGTTTCAAATGTCGGTGGGACCTTGCAATGGTGCGCGAAATAACTTTTTTTGGCTTCAATTTTTTAAATCTATTAATTACGCTACATATAGTAAGTAATTAGACAGTTATCTCGCCGCCTAATTCACTCAAAATAAAAACTTTGAATGCAGGGAACCACACAACGCAAAATAAAACTCAGGCGGTACTTCTTATTGCCCGGTCTCGTTTTGTTGAGATGCTCGTACCAGACGTCACTGTAACGTGTAAGTAAACTGTTTTGAATGCAAGGCACACTTTTAATCAGGCCAATATTTCAACTAGTACAACTAGTCTTCTTCAGGGCCAGTGCTTAACTGAAGGATATAAGGACTCTAATATTTAAATTTAAACGTAAACGAAAGTAGTTATTTTTTAGCTAGTATACATGACAAAAACGTTTGTGACAGTCTGGCAGTGTATATGATAATAAATAAATGTGAAATTACTAACAGACTAAAAGGTTAAAAGATAAGTAAAAGATACATAAAATTGCATGGCATGGCATTAATGTAAGGTACAAACGAGGCTAATAGACTGATACTGTATAAACAACTGGGAGGTTATTTTGAAAACACATGGTCAGGGAAGATTGTCAAATGGAGATCTGTGAAAAATCTTGAGCTCAGTTTTCGAAAGTCGTTAATCTTAAACAAAACCTTTCCCGAGGGTGAATTTTTTTTTGTGCAAAGCTCTTTCAAAAGTTTATTTTAAATTCATTGTAAAGATAAGCTGAAAGGAAAACAAAAAAACAACAACAAACAAAAACAAAACAAAACGGAACAAAAACCCTCTGAATGTCTTTATTGATTAATTGTATAACTGATTCCCACGTTGACGTCAATCCCAAACAGGGTGCTGAGCGAGATGTAAGTTTTGAGAGGCCTTATGAAAATGGCAGAGACGGCTCTTCGCTTTCCGTTTTCTCCTTCTCATGACGCCTCGCGCTCGCTCTTCACGCTCGTTTCCAGTCGCCCGCGCTATCAATTGTTCAAAGGCGAAGGGCCTGTGGAGGAGGCAGCAGAGGCCTATATATAATGGTCAACCTCGTTCCCAGGACTTTTCCCTATATAAAAATTCGAAAAAGGGAAAAGGAGGAAAAAAAGGGTACCTAAATTCTTAGCAGTTATATCTGACCGGTGGTCCCATGGTGTAATGGTTAGCACTCTGGACCCTGAATCCAGCGATCCGAGTACAAATCCGACCTAACCTTTTCTTTTTCTAAAGTTGACTATGCATTTTTATAGATCAATGCAAGTTGTTTTTTAGCGGATTTAGTTCTGATACATGTGCCATGTGACATGTGAAGTGCCATGTGACATTTCTATTTGCATTTCATTTATTTTTATTCTAGATCAGTTCCACCAGTTGGGTCCCATGGTGTAATGGTTAGCACTCTGGACTCTGAATCCAGCGATCCGAGTTCAAATCTCGGTGGGACCTTGATATGGTATAGTTTCGTTATTGGGAAGCGTATTTTTTTGCTTAATTTTTATGAAATATTTTTATACTAACATATTCATTACACTCAGTTAAATTCAGAGGATATTACATGGCGGAGCGAAGAGTGGTAAGAACATAAATTTTATCACGAGAAAATAAAATTCATATGATCAAGCCACATTGTAATTTTCTTTCTGTTATACAGACAAGGGTGTAAGCACAAACTTTATCGCGAACTGTTGCAGCTCAGCAGCAGGAATTTCTTGAAGTTCTCTCTTTTCTTATTCACTTGCAAGTAACTACTTCAATAATTTTAAGTCATATGAAGGTTTCTTCTTTTCGGTAACGTTTTCCTGTTTACTAGGCAAACTTCTTTATTTTGTGTGAACTTTGTTTTGCGGTGGATTTATTTCTCAATTTTTGAATGCTCTAAGGTTTTCCAAATGCAATTAATATAAATAAACGATTCTGATTTCTTTGAACAAAGCTTGATTCCCATCAAGTATTCGTACAGCAAGGGTATTCAACTATGTTGGAAAATGTTTGATCCGTTTGATTGACGCTAACCTGATCTTTTGAACATATATCTGTAGGTGGGTCCCATGGTGTAATGGTTAGCTCTCTGGACTTTGAATTCAGTGATCCGAGTTCAAATCTCGGTGGGACCTTTACCGAACCTTTTCTTTCCAAAGTTAACTATTAATGCATTTTTTAAAATCAGGCAAGTTGTTTTTGAGGGGCTTTAGTTTTGATACTAATATTTTTCTAGTTTTTTTTCGTTTAAGGTGATTCCATTCAATTGCATTGCGCATCCTTTCTGCGCATCATTTTTTGCGGGATTAGCTCGCGCACGAGCGCGCGCGCGTTCGGAACTTGATAGGTTTTCTATGAAAGCGCAGCTGTTCAGAGACATAATGGTTGCTTTCTCCCAAACGAACTCGGTGACCCCACCTTTTTATTCCACATTGTTCCATTTATTTAAGTAAAATACGACTTTACATGATATATTCAAATTTGAAGTGATAAAAATAAGTAGACAGGCCTGCGCGACTCTTGCGCACGTGTTAAAGCCATTCTCATAGTTTGGATCTCACGAGTATGTCTTTGAGGGACCTACCCTTTTTGTATGATATTAGGGGAGGTTCTTTGAATATTTCTTTTAGCAATGGCTGTTCTTCTATTAAATGCCAGTGTTTCATGAGTATTTGTTTCACGTTTGGTACTGCTGGGTGATATTGTGTAACAAAAGGCAAGATTCTCTTGTTTGCTTTAGGTTTAGGTAGTAAGGCCTGCTTTCTATTTTCAAAATTTACTTCCGAGAGAGTTCTTTGGACAAGATCCTCTGGGTAACCTCTATCTATCATGGCGGTCGGACGTGTTTTCCGCGCTCTGTGATTCCAAACCTGAGATAAGCCACTCCCGGCCTTTTTGCTTCTCTCTAATGTGATCAAATATGTCGTTTAAACAACGCAACATCTAGTCAGAGAACTCTGCAACCAGTCCGTTCTCGTGCTCATGTCAAAACGAGCAGAAAGATCTTCTAGCTCGAGTTCTACTTCGAAGCCGTCCCCAAAACGGAACAGACACAGAAGCGAAAAAATGGACGGTGATCAGAACAGGGATAAGCAAATCTCTATGGAAATTGTCTTCGACAAACTAAGTTCAATGGAGTCACGAATGGAAGACAATTTCTCGAACCTACATGCACAAATCGCCGCGCTCAACAGTGAATTCAAGGAGGAGCTTAATGGCGTCAAAGTAACAATCAAAGAGCTCGAAAAATCTCTAAACAACGCCTGGGCTTTCATCGAGGATATACAGTCAGAAGCTAAAGCGTTAAAAGACTCGAAAAGCTCACAACAACAAATGTTAGAAGAGCAAGCAGCTCAAATAGAAACTCTGGAAGCCACTTTGAGCAAACTTCAAACAGAGATTAATTATCTGCGACCAACTCTTACCGAAACTCAGCAAAACCTCATTTCCCTCTAAAATTACACAAGACGCGAGAATTTACGTTTTATGAACATTCCTGAATCAAGAGGCGAAGACTGCCAAGACATTATCTACGACTTAATTGAAAACGACCTAAAAATCAATGCAGAAGATATTCGTTTCCACGCGGTACATCGTGTTGGAAAATCTACAAGCAATGAAGCCAATGCTGCTCGCCCACGACCGATCATAGCACGATTTGTTGTACGAGAGGATAGAGATGCGGTTCTTGCGGTTAAGAACAGACTTAAATCTTCCACTAGATACCATGACGCATACATCACACAAGATTTCGCAAGGGCCATTCAAAAGGAGCGAAAAACATTAATACAAGCCATGTTTGCGGCAAAGAAGGCTGGCCAAGAAGCCAAGGTAATTAACAGAAGTCTCTTCATCGACAACAAGGTATACGATATCTCCAACATTCCCACCCAATTTAAAGCACCTCGTGTACAAAATGCTACCTAACTCTTGACATTTAATGTTTGTAAATATTTAGCAAAATAGTGCCCGGGCAGTAGGCCTTATCTTGACTCTTAGTATTAAGTTAAGTAGTCAAAGCTTTCTTTTTATCGCTATTATTATTATTTTGCCGTTAAGTGTTTATACAGTTATTATCATTATTTTTCCTTCGCTTATGTACTTTACAGTAATAACTCTTTACTTTCTGTGTTTCTATAATCCGCTTCGCTTAAACGCTCTTTACGTGTTAAGTAGTTATAAGCCGCTTACTTGGTTTCCGAATGCATTCTGCGTAAAGGCACTATATTGCATTTTATATGGCCGTTTCATACTTTTTTCGATATTTTACGTTCTGCTAGTTGTTTATTATTGTTTCCTGATACGTTAGCCTGTTTCCATAGACAGTATGCTAATTTTGCAATTTCTACTCTGATTGGACGACTCAAGGGGCGACTGGAAGGTTTTCGAAGTCTCATGCCAATGCTTTATGACACAATTTCTCTTCAATCAACACAATGAATTCGCACCTCAATTTAGACATTAAATTACAATCGCTAAATGTGAAAGGGCTAAATAAATCAATCAAGCGGCGTTCAATCTTTCGCTGGTTGCATAATCAGAAACATCATTTTGTGTTTTTACAAGAAACGCACTGTACTAAAGAATGCGCTCAATTGTGGGAAGCAGAATGGGGTGGAAAAGTTTTTTTCAGCCACGGTACATCACAGAGTAAAGGTGTTATGACTCTCGTCAACCCAAAACTAGACTTTAAGATTGAAAAGTGTATAACTGACAAAAATGGCAGATTTATTATACTTGATTTAGTTGTCGACGAGTCTCACATAGTACTTGTAAACATCTACGCGCCAAACGATGCTAATCAACAGATAACCTTCCTTAAAGACCTTCAAAGCCGACTTACTGAATTCCCGCAAGAAAATATTATAGTCGCCGGCGACTTTAACTGCGCTTTGAAAGAAAGAGACAAAAAAGGTGGAAACCCCGTCCCGAACAAATCTCGTGTAATTAAAGAAATCGAACATTTTGCTGATCTGTACAAACTGTGCGACATATGGTGCTGCCGCAATCCTGATGTAGAACGATACACGTGGAGAAACAAGTCTCTTAAAATCCAATGCCGGTTAAACTATTTCCTCATCTCAAAAGACCTTAATAATGACGTACATGCCTGCAATATAGTCAACGCACCCGAATCCGATCATTCCGCTATCACTTTGCACGTCAGATCAGAAATTCTTTCTCAGCCCAGAGGCCCTGGCTTCTGGAAATTTAACAGCTCTCTATTAGAAGACCCCGAATATGTTCGCAAGGTACGGGAAAATCTCCCACACTTTAAGTCAAAGTATTCGGAAGTTCAAGATCTAGGCCTAAAATGGGATCTCGTCAAAATGGAGATCCGTGGCTTCACAGTCAAATTCTCTAAAATAAAGGCTAAAAAGCGAAGAAAAGATGAAATCAATTTACAAAACAAAGCAGATGAACTATTGAAACAATCTGAAAAGAATCCAAACGACAAACGGCTTCTTAACGACCTATACGCCATCAAGTTACAGCTACAAACACTAATGCGACAAAAAACAAAGGGAGCCATCTTAAGGAGTAAGGCTAGGTGGCAAGAGCAAGGTGAACGCAACACCAAGTATTTTCTCAGTCTCGAAAAACGAAATCACTCCAGGAAAACAGTTTCAAAACTTAAGATAAATGACAATGAGTACACCTGTAACCAGTTTGAGATTTTACAGAAAGAAAAATCGTACTACGAAGATCTCTACAAATCTCAAAAATCTGGAACCTGCAACCAAGCTACGTCAACTTTTTTTGATGCTAATAACATCACCACCTTATCAGACGATGAGATTATCCTGCGAAGGTTTAGTCACTGAAAATGAATGCTTAACCGCCCTGCGGGAATTTAAAAACGGTAAATCGCCAGGCACGGATGGCTTGCCGGCAGAATTTTACAAGCTCTTTTGGGCCGAGCTGGGAACTGATATGTGTGCTAGTTTCAATTATGCATTCAGTACTGGAACGCTCTCTATTAGCCAAAAGCGTGGCATCATATCTCTAATTCCCAAAAAAAACGAGGATAAATGCCTGCTCGAAAATCTAAGGCCCATCTCTTTACTTAACATTGATTACAAAATTTTGACCAAAGCTATCGCGAAAAGACTGGAAAAAGTGCTCCCAAGGGTCATAAACCCAAATCAAACGGATTACATCAAAGGTCGTTTCGTAGGTGAAAATGTGCGATTGATTCAAGACATCATGTACCACACTAAACAAACAGACAAACCAGGCATTGCTATTTTCTTAGACTTTCGTAAAGCTTTTGACACGATAGAATGGTGTTATCTTAAAAAAGCGCTTCAAATGTTTAGCTTTGGCCCTGACATGCAAAAGTGGTTTGACATCATCTACAATGAAGCCTCAAGTTGCGTGCTACATAACGGACACGCATCCGAGTTCTTTCTGCTAGAAAAAGGTGTGCGACAAGGTTGCCCTCTATCAGGTCTACTTTTCGTTCTTGGAATCGAGCTCCTCGCCCGTGCTTTACAAAAAGATACCACAATTAGAGGTTTTCAGGTGGGCCACAAAGAATTAAAAAGCACACAATATGCTGATGACACAACAGTCTTTGTACGTGATCTTGACTCCGTCTCCCAGTTACTTAAGCTCTTAAGTGGGTTCAAAGATATAAGCGGTTTGGAAATCAATAAACATAAAACTGAAGCGATGTGGCTAGGGTCGTGGAGAAATTGCAAAGAAACGCCTTTTGGTTTCAAGTGGCCACTGGACCCAATTAACGCTCTCGGCGTACACTTTTCGTATGATTCCGAGAAAGCTATTAAGCGCAATTTTACAGACAAAATACGAACATTGGAGCAAACCCTTCAAACCTGGAAAAGACGAAATCTCACACTTATTGGCAAAATAAACATTGTAAAAACATTGGGTCTTGCCAAACTGATTTACAACACCTCCCTTCTGCCGATCCCAAAGCACCTAATAGACAGTATCAACAAAATAATCTTTGACTTTATTTGGGATGGCAAGACGCCTAAAATCAAAAGAAAGACTATCATCGCCGAAAAGAAGTACGGTGGCTTAAAAACGATCGACTTCGAAATCATGGAGCGCTCTCTAAAAATAGCTTGGGTTAAACGCATCATAGACAACGAAGACGTCGCGTGGAAGGTTATCCCAAATTACGCTACTTGCCAATATGGCGGTCTCCAATTTCTTGTTAAATGCGATTATAACATAAAGTCACTCAATCTAGAATATCTTCCGGAGTTCTACCACAAGGTGCTCAGCTAGTGGCACGAATCTAAATTACTAATTGATAATTAAGTGAAGTCTGTTAAAAATCAAATCATCTGGAATAATCAAAACATCGCGGTGGATGGAAAGTTAATATTCTTTAGAAACTGGTTTAATAAGGGTATCGTCTACATCAACGACCTGCTTGATGAGGACTCAAACTTTCACTCTCTAGCAGGTTTAAAAGAAAAATTTCAAATCAATCCTCCGTTTACCGTATATTACGGCCTCTTAAAAGCCATTCCAAAAGAATGGAAAACGGCCTTGCAGAACGAGCCCCATACCGGCAATTCAACACAAATAACCTTCTCAACAAAATCATCGTATTTAAAATTACTTAGTAAAAGTTACTTAGCTCCTACAGCTGAACAAAGAATTATAAACCACGGCTTTACCAAGGAAAACGTCTGCAATGTCTATTTGCTACCTTTCCGAATTTTAAAAGAAGCAAAGCTCATCATATTTCAATACAAAATTATCCATAACATCTTACCTACGCAAGCCAGTTTATTTCGGTCAAATTTAGCAGAAAATGATGTATGTCCTTTATGCAACCTTGAAAGACAGACGCTGTCTCACATGCTGTTCTCATGCACTGTGTCCTCGTCTTTGTGGAATCTCTTCACACGCTGGTGGCAAAAAACCTTTGGCCATCACATAACTTTAACAGACACTATTATTCTTTACGCGGCTGGCACCAGGAACGTGGCTCTAACATCTGGATAGCCCTCAACTACTCTCTAATAATCGCGAAATATCACATATTCTCCACAAGTGTACGCAGCGGCATTTTAGACTTTGAAAACTTCCTCTTTCGCCTTAAAGATAAAATTTGTACACTTCATGCTATCGCTACCAAAAATAATAAAATAGATAAATTCAAGGAAACGTGGTCCCCTCTGCTGTAATTATTTTGTTGTATTGTTTCTTTCTTTTTGTTTGTGTACTAACCCTGTCCATGCGTATCTGTCGACCTTATGACTAGTAGGGTTCAATGAAATGTAAGATTAATTTGACTGTAAATTGTATATATAATTGTAATTGTATGTAAGTGTAATTGTAATTTATAAGTAACATCTGTATATAGTATAAGAAGGTAGATGAATACTGTATTGTAAAAAAAAAAAACAAAACAAAAACAAAACAAAAAACAAAAAAAAAATTAGTGGAAACGAAAAAAAACAAAAAACAAAAAGAGATGAGACTGGAAGAGTTTGATTTTTTCCTCAAACGCTGTTTTAGAGGAATTCATTCTTAGCAGTCTTAAGGCCTCTCCTTTGATAAAACCTTTCTTAACTCCTGGTGGGTGACACTGGTGGTGTGTGTATTGAAATGTTTCAGTAGGCTTGTAGTGGGTGCGTATGTCAAGCACTGATTCATTCGTGAATCTTTCGCCTTTGTAAACGCTGGTGTCCAGGAAAGTAGTTTCTGTATCAGAAATTTCAACCGTGAACTTGATAGTCGGATGACGTTTATTTGCTTGATCAGAGTTAAATCCTCTCTGCTGGTATCGCAGAGGGAGAAAATGTCGTCGATATATCGTTTCCAAGCAGGTTTGGGTGCGCTTTGGCTAAGGATTTCTCTTTCAACTTTTCCCATAAATATATTGGCAAAAGTGACCGCCATTTTAGTGCCCATGGCGGTTCCGTGTGTTTGTAAGTAATTTTTTCTACAAAACTGGAATGAGTTTTCCTGTAGTATTAGCCTTAGCGCCTGCGCAAGTCGACGTGTAGGGATAGGAGGTGTGTCTTTATAGAAAGCATCGTATGCCTCGCATACTGTTTGAATACCTTCCTCTTGTGGAATATTAGTGTACAAGCTCGTTACGCCCATTGATACTAGGATTGCGTTCTCTGGGACTTTAGTCCTCTAAATGAAGTTAATAAAGTCGGTTGTATCTTTGAGATAGGACTTTTGTTGTTGTGCTATCGGCTGGAGTAGTTTGTCAACAAAAGCTGATAACTTCTCTGTAGGACCTGAGACTCCCGAAATTATAGGTCTCCCGACCGGAGTCGGTTTGTGGATTTTCGTAAGGGTATAAAATATCGGAATACGAAGCGGGTTTGGTGTTTGACAAAGCCATTTTTTAGTCATTTCGTCAATGTGGTGTTCATTGTAAAGTACTGTAATTAATTGTTGTACTCTGCGGGTTCAACAATAGGTTCACCAAGAGGCCTGTAGTTTTCCACGTTGTCTAATTGAGTTTGCCCCTCGTTTTTCTTGTCAGCTAGGCTCATGGAAACAGATGTAGTCCCATTGCAAGGTCCCTCGGTGGGACCTTGCAATGGTACGCTTCCTCTCCCCTACGAAATATTTTATTTTATTCTTTTCATTACGCTGAATACATTAAGTATTTAGACTGTTGCCTCTATGCCCCCCCCCCCCAACTCCCGATTTACTCAAACCAATCCTGATGATTTGATGTAATCGTTTTTTTATTTTTGTAGAACATTGTCAAATGGAGATCTGCCAAAAATATGGGCTCAGTTTTCGAAAGTGGTTAAACGTAAATGAAACGTTAACCAAGGGTGACTTTGTGCGTGCAAGGCTCTTTCAAAAGCTTATTTTAAAGTCATTGTAAAGACAAACTGACAAGAAAAAGAAAAACAACAACAAACAAAAAATGTAAAAAAAAAACTAAGAATTCTGAATATGTCTTTATTGATTAATTGTATAATTGGTCCTCAGTTTGACGCCACTCCCAAACAGGGTGCTAGTTTTGAGATTCTTGCCTATTCAACGTAAATTGAAGAATCCATAAAGTCATTATTTACTTGTCGTAGAGTATGAAACGGTGTCGCTTTTATGTCCTTGTTGGGTCTTGGGTCTCGCTATGCTCATAAGGCTACCGCTGTTTCTCTGCATGCATGGTTCTCGGTGGGGACACCCATACACAAGTGACTGGATCGATCATGGAACCTTAAAGGGGAAAGACCGTGATGTTTTACCACTTAGGGTTTAGGAAAATTGTGAAAACACAGAACGTTTTAGTACTGATGAACATATTTATAAAGATATTTATAAACAGAAAGTGCGTACGTAGCTTAACTCACTCTGTTAAAAACAGTACAGTGTAATTATATTTAATTTTTGATTGGGTGATTTAATTCTTATGAAAAATAATGAATGAGTGGCTGGTCTTCGATGGTCTGGGCTAACGGTGTGGTTTTTCCAAGCAGTTGCAGATTCTTTAAATTTATCAATTGGTAAATACACAGAATAGAATGAAATCTATGCTTCATAGAGCCTGTTGTTTTGTGACAAGATCCTACTGTTATTGGCATCGCTCATCAAGGGAAAAAGTTACGGCAGAATCAGATCGAACTTCATTGATGATTAACAAAAAGAAACATATCGGTAAAACAAACTACAAAGCTCTCCATGCATAGGAAAAAAAAATGAAAACATTTTTTTTAATAAAACAACAACAACAACAACAACAACAACAACAAAAAGCAAAAAGCGTCAACTGCCACGAGATTTCCAGTCCGTGGGACGGTTGTTTATTTTTGTCAAACATTGTCAAACAGAGATGTGCAAAAACCCTTGTGCTCGGTTTTCGAAAGTCGTTAATCTTAAACAAAACGTTTCCTGAGGGCGAATTTTTTCTTGCAAAGCTTTTTCAAAAGCTTATTTTAAATTCATTGTAAAGATAGACTAAAAGGAGAAAGAAAAACAAAACAAAACAAAACAAAATCCTTCTGAATATGTCTTTATTGATTAGTTGTGTAATTGGTACCCAGGTTGGCGCCAATCCTAAACAGGGTGCTGAGTGATATGTCAGCGGTTTTGAGAGGCTCAGACAGCTCTTCGCTTTCCGTTTTCTCCTTCCCATAAGCGACTCGAGCTCGCGCTTTGCGCTCGTTTCCAGCCGCCCGCGTTCTCGCTGGCTAAAAGGAGAAGGGTCTGTGGAGGAGGCAGCGGAGGTCTGATAATGGTACCTAAATCTTTAGCGTTCATAGTTGACCGGTGGTCTCATGGTGTAATGGTTAGCACTCTGGACTTTGAATCCAGCGATCCGAGTTCAAATCTCGGTGGGACCTTTACCTAACCTTTTCTTTCCAAAGTTGACTATTAATGCATTTTTTTAAAATCAAGCAAGTTGTTTTTGAGCGGTTTTAGTTTTGATACTAATATTTTTCTAGGTTTTTCTTTTCGTTTCAGTGCCACGTGACATTTTAATATGAATATACCCGTTTTATTTCAATACCAGCATATCTAATTGGAATTTATTTCCAGTTTCACCAGGCTGGTCCTATGGTGTAATGGTTAGCACTCGGGACTCTGAATCCAGCGCTCCGAGTTCAAACCTTGGTGGGACCTTGGTACGGTATGCTTCCTTTATTGAGAAGCTTGTTTTTGCTTCAATTTTCCGAAATATTTGTATTCTATCCTATCACCACATCACACTAAATTAAATTCAGAGGATGTTACACGGCAGCACAAAGATATGAATTTTATCTTCGAGTGATGAAAACATACTTTTTACCACGAGAAAATGAAATTCATATCTTGGAGCTGCAGCGTAATTTTTAGTTTTGTTATGTGGACAAGGATGTAGCACAAACTGTATCGCGAACTTTTGCAGTTCGCGATCGGCAGCAGAAATTTCTTGAAGTTCTTGAATAATTTTAAGTCATATGTAGGTTTCTTCTTTTTGTTAACATTTTCCTGTTTACAAAGGAAACTTCCTAATTTTAGTGTGAACTTTGTTTTATGATAGGTTCATTTCTCAATTTTTGAACGCTGTAATGTTTTTCTAAATGATTCTGCTTACCTAATGGTAAGCACTCTGGACTCTGAATCCAGCGAGCCGAGTTCAAATCTTGGTGCGCAAAAAAACCTTTTCTTTCCTTCAATGTTTTTAATCTATTAATTACGCTACATATATTAAGTAATTAGACAGTTATCTCGCCGCCTAATTCACTCAAAATAAAAACTTTGAATGCAGGGAACCACACAACGCAAAATAAAACTCAGGCGGTATTTCTTATTGCCCGGTCTCGTTTTGTTGAGATGCTCGTACCAGACGTCACTGTAACGTGTAAGTAAACTGTTTTGAATGCAAGGCACACTTTTAATCAGGCCAATATTTCAACTAGTACAACTAGTCTTCTTCAGGGCCAGCCGCTAAACTGAAGGATACAAGGACTCTAAGATTTAAATTTAAACGTAAACGAAAGTAGATATTTTTTAACTAGTGTACATGACAAAAACGTTTGTGACAGTCTGACAGTGTATATGATAATAAATGAATGTGAAATTACTAAAAGACTAAAAGGTTAAAAGATAAGTAAAAGATACATAAAATGGCATGGCGTGGCATTAATGTAAGGCAAAAACGAGGCTAATACTGACGAGTCTGATACTGTATAAACAACTGAGAGGTTAATTTGAAAACACATGGTCAGGGAAGATTGTCAAATGGAGATCTGTGAAAAATCTTGGGCTCAGTTTTCGAAAGTCGTTAATCTTAAATAAAACCTTTCCCGAGGGTGAATTGTTTTCGTGCAAAGCTCTTTCAAAATCTTATTTTAAATTCATTGTAAAGATAAACTGAAAGGGAAACGGAAAAACAACAAGAAACAAAAACAAAACAAAACGGAGCAAAAGCCCTCTGAATGTCTTTATTGATTAGTTGTATAATTGATTCCCACGTTGACGCCAATCCCAGACAGGGTGCTGAACGAGATGTTAGTTTTGAGAGGCCTTATGAAAGAAGCAGAGACGGCTCTTCGCTTTCCGTTTTCTCCTTCCCATGACGCCTCGCGCTCGCGCTTCACGCTCGTTTCCAGTCGCCCGGCAGAATCAGATCAAACTTCATTCACGATTAACAAAAAAAAGAAACATATCGGTAAAATAAAATACAAAGCTCTCCATGCAGAGGAAAACAAATTAAAAACATTTTTTTTAATAAAACAATAACAACAACAACAAAAAGCAAAAAGCGCCAACTGCCACGAGATCTCCAGTCCGTGGGATGGTTGTTTAGTTTTTTCAAACATTGTCAAATAGAGATCTGCAAAAATCCTTGGGCTCGGTATTCGAAAGTCGTTAATCTTAAATAAAACGTTTCCTGGGGGTGAATTTTTTCGTGGAAAGCTTTTTCAAAAGCTTATTTTAAATTCATTGTAAAGATAGAATGAAAGGAAAAAGAAAAAGAAAACAAAACAAAACAAAAACCTTCTCAATATGTCTGTATTGATTAGTTGTATATTTGGTACCCAGGTTGAAGCCAATCCTAAACAGGGTGCTCAGTGATATGTTAGTTTTCAGAGGCTCAGACGGCTCTTAGCTTTCCGTTTTCTCCTTCGCATAAGGGCCTCGAGCTCGCGCTTTGCGCTCGTTTCCAGCCGCCCGCGTTCTCGCTGGTTCAAAGGCGAAGGGCCTGTGGAGGAGTCAGCGGAGGTCTGATAATGGTACCTAAATCTTTAGCGCTCATAGCTGACCGGTGGTCCCATGGTGTAATGGTTAGTACTCTGGACTTTGAGTACAGCGATCCGAGTTCAAATCTCGGTGGGACCTTTACCTAACCTTTTCTTTCCAAAGTTGACTATTAATGCATTTTTTTCATCAAGCAAGTTGTTTTTGAGCGGCTTTAGTTTGGATACTAATATTTTTCTAGTTTTTTTTTTGTTTACGTGCCATGTGACATTTTAATATGAATATACTCGTTTTATTTCAATACCAGCACATCTAATTGGAATTTATTCACCAAGTTCCACCAGGTTGGTCCTATGGTGTAATTGTTAGCGCTCTGGACTCTGAATCCAGCGATCCGAGTTCAAATCTCGGTGGGACCTTGCAAGGCGCGCTTCATCGCGAGACAATCTTTTATTTGCTTTAATTTCTCGAAATATTTTTCATTTTATTCTAATTGCGCTAAATAAATTAATTAATTGGACAGTTACTTCTATCCCCTAATTTACTCAAAACATTGGATGATTGGATATAATCCTTTTTATCTCTTGACTGTATTGTGAGCAGATCACTGTGGTTATATTCGTAAGCAGTCGTGTAGATTCCGTGTTGTTCGTGTGCTGTTCAGTATTCCCGAGAGAGTAACTTCGCTGTGTTTTCGGTCCTTGTGGGAGATATTTTCCTTATTTTTAGGCGATGATGGATGAGGATAACTGGGATGCCGTATGATGACTACAGCATCACGCCTCTTCAAGAGAGTTTCTCATACTATGCTAAGAACGGCCAAAAATCTCAATGCTTTACAATATATCATGAATATAAACAACGGCAGACAAAATACAGCCTCTTTTATTTCTCCAACAAAGCGAACAATAAAATCGATCAACCGATGCTTGAGAATTCGCAAGCATCAAATTCTAGAGTTTTTATAGGTGTTTTGTCTAAATCAGTTCTTCGAATAGCTGGACAGCGATTTATCCGGTGGGTAAGAGTTATCCGCTCTTTGAGCAACTTGTGCCTGAACTACAATCATCGTATAAGCATATTTCGCGCATGTTTTGAACTCCCGCCGATATAGCGAGGAAAAAAAAACTTTGAACAGGTTGTTTACAGGCTTATAAGTTGAAATCTCCTGACATCAGTTCTTACAGCGTACGCTAAGAAAAGTTCTTCATTTGCCGAATGAACTGAATTCTCTGATGCTTCGGAAGCTAAAGACTGTTCCGAATCGTAGAAATACTCTTCGGAGGTTTCGCAGTCTTGAGTCAAAACACAAGAAAACGCGACTGAGGTGAGCCTCTGACGTCACGAGCTATTAACTTGCGCAATCACCCCGGAACACGTCTTCAGTAATGGCGGACACATTTTACGCGTTTTTGGAGCTAAAAAATTTTAGGATGGACGGTTGCTTGTTCAGTTTTCTGGTTAAATATAGACACAACGCGATATTCTGCGACAGAATTTGGCCGAAATAAACCTACAAATTTTCGTCCCAGTGCCACTTTAAAGTGCTCAACGTACGTAGCTTAACTCACTCTGTTAAGGACGGTGCCTCTTTTTGTTACTGCGCATACGTTCTGCGCATCTCACGATATTCGGGTTTCTCAAGAAAATTTGCCCACCAATACAGCAATATTTTTGCGCGGTTTATGACTATGTGGAAAAAGCAGATCTTAGCAAGGGCTATCAGCATCCAAAAAGAAAATTGGGGGTAACCGCTCATTTTTCAGAGATAATTGAGCTTAAATTTGGAAAGAAATTGCCTTACATTCTTTGTATTTTAACGCTTTGTTAGAATTCCTGTTGCTTAATTATCTCTGAAAAATGCGTGGCTACCCACATTTTTCTTTTTGGATTCCAATATCTCTTGCTAAGATCTACTTTTTCCCCATAGTCATAACCTTTGCAAATATACATCTGTATTAGGAGGCACCGTCCTTAAAAACATTGCAGTATAATTATATTTAATTTTTGATTGGGTGATTTAATTCTTGTGAAAAATAATGAATGAGTGGCTGGTCTTCGATGGTCTGCGCTAACAATGTGGTTTTTCCAAGCAGTTGCAGATTCTTTAAATTATCAATTGGTAAATGCACAGAATAGAATGAAATCCATGCACCATTGACTCATATAGAGCCTGTTGTTTTGTAACAAGATCCTACTGTTATTGGCATCGCTCATCAAGGGAAAAAAGTTACGGCAGAATCACATCATTCCTCACTGATGATTAACAAAATGAAGCATATCCGTAAAATAAAATACAAAGGTCTCCGTGCAGAAGAAAAAAAAACATTTTTTCTAACAAAACAACAACAAAAAGCAAAAAGCGCCAACTGCCACGAGATCTCCAGTCCATGGGACAGTTGTTTATTTTTGTCAAACATTGTCAAATGGAGATCTGCAAAAACTTTTGGGCTCGGTTTTCGAAAGTCGTTAATCTTAAATAAAACGTTTCCTGGGGGTGAATTTTTTTGTGCAAAGCTTTTTTAAAAGCTTATTTTAAATTAGTTGTAAAGATAAACTGAAAGGAAAAAGAAAAAAAAAACAAAAAAAACAAAAACAAAACAATAAAAACCTTCTGAATATGTCTTTATTCATAATTAGTTGTATAATTGGTTGCCAGGTTGACGCCAATCCTAAACAGGGTGCTGAGCGATATGTTAGTTTTGAGAGGCCTCGGACGGCTCTTCGCTTTCTGTTTTCTCCTTCCTCAGTGATAAGCGCCTCGAGCTCGCACATTGCACTCGTTTCTAGCCGCCCACGTTCTCGCTGGTTCAAAGGCGAAGGGCCTGTGGAGGAGGCAGCAGAGATCTGATAATGGTACGTAAATCTTTAGCGCCCATAGCCGTCCGGTGGTCCCATGGTGTAATGGTTAGCACTCTGGACTTTGAATCCAGCGATCCGAGTTCAAATCTCGGTGGGACCTCCACCTAACCTTTTCTATCCAAAGTTGACTATTAATGCATTTTTTTTTATCAAGCAAGTTGTTTTTGAGCGGATTTAGTTCTAATACTGATATTCTTATATTTGTTTTTTTTTCGCTTAAGTACCATGTGACATTTCAGTGCATACTCTCGTTTTATTTCAATAACAGAATACTCCGGACCTTTGCGGGTGTCCTCCCGTTTCCTCCGGGAAAAAATTCGTATGCGCCATTTTAAAGGAAAGCACGGCAAACTATCTCTTGATGGAAAGCTTAATAAATGTAGATTTCGGAAAAAAATATGAATTGCCAGTTTTTTCTTCATTCCGCGAAACAAAATTGCAAAAATGACCGCGAAAATGACCATGCGTCATTCAATCAAACAAATGAATTAATAGGGTACCAAATTTCGGCAGATTTCTGTGAAAATTGGCCTGAACATTCCTTAGATGTTTATAAAACAAAAGTGTGCTGGGGATTTTTTAAATTTGCAATATTTCACCCGTGGCGATCTTCAAAACAACGCCCATCGCGCATTCTTTGCTGCTCGAACTTGACAGATTAATTAAAAAAATAACCAGTCAGAATATCGAAAAATGCTGACACACTTTTGATGATTGATCCTTTGTGATTAACACTGTGCAGTTATTTTGCCAATGCGCTTGGATTTGATACCCTATTAATTCAATTGAATGACACACGGTCATTTTCGTGGTTGTTTGCGATTTTCTTTTGTGGAATTAAAGAAACCGGAAATTCATATTTTTTTCCAAAATTTACATTTATTAAGCTTTCCAAAGATATATAGTTTGCTATGCTTTCCTTTAAAATAGCGTGCCTACGAATTTTTTTCCCGAGGACATCTGCCAAGGTCCGGAGTAACCTTTAGGACCGTGCCTCCTTTTGTTACTGCGCATACGTTCTGCGCATCTCGGGATATTCAAATTTCTTAAGGAATTTGCCAACTAATACAAAAATATTTTTGCGCGGTTTATGAGTATGTGGAAAAAGCAGATCTTAGCACGGGCTATCAGAATCCAAAAAGAAAATTGGGGGTAACTAGGTAACCACGCATTTTTCAGAGATAATTGAGCTCAAATTTGGAAAGAAATTCCCATACATTCTTTGTATTTTAACACTTTTTTTAGAGTTATCGTTGCTAAATTATCTCTGAAAAATGCGTGGCTAACCAAATTTTTCTTTTTGGATTCCAATAACCCTTTTCGTTTTCTACTTCCTATGACGCCTCGCAGTCGTGCTTCGTGCTCGTTTCTGCATCGTTTTCATACGAACTTCGTACTCGTAAACTTCAAGGCTGTGAAAGACCGGATGTGACGTAACTTTTTGCGTTTGACCGCTGTGAAGTCGCCCTCGCTATCACTTTTTCAAAGGCGAAGGGCCTGTGGAGAAGGCAGCAAAGGCCTATATATAATGGCCAACCTCGTCCTACGACTTTTTCCCTCAAAGGGAAAAAGAGGTACCTAAATCTTTTGTTAAATGGAGATCTGCAAAAACCTTTGGCTCGGTTTTCGAAAGTCGTTAATCTTAAGGTGGTCTTATACCCAAAAAGTGAATTTCTTTAGATAAGAAACTTTGCGGGAGACTTTTACGATCCTTTTTTAGGGATTCACGCCCTGACTTCAAACTGAGTCTTTTCAGGTCACATGACATAATAGTTAATGATTAACCAGCCTTCTGAGTAAAAAATAGGGGGGGCTCATTGTAAGCACGATATCTAACTAATGCACGGTTGGATAAGTATGAAATCAATCTTCAGGAGGTAAACCTCGAAAATTAAGCAGCTTGGCCTCTTTCGAATTTATTTTTATTCTTTTTTTCCAGAAAGTAAGGTAGAAGGAAATAAAAAAGAGGGCAAGGATTCACTTACTGAGAAGCAGTTTAAGATCGTGAGCATTTTTTAGGTTTACGACCTAGGAAATTAAGTCCTTTAATCTTGCTGAAAATTTCAGAACACTAGGTTACAATGCCCCGGAGATATCGTGCTCAAAAGTTCATTCAGTTCGAGAAATTCTGTTATTGGAGAAAAACACTCTTAAAGATAAGAGAACGGATTCTAGACAGCTTAGCCGTCGCTCATTATCCTAAAACTATTGTCAAATTCAAGTTGCCACACTAAAATACAAGCTGAACGGTAATTTGATGCAAAAACCATCGTTTCTGTAAGATTTGGGTCATGTTTTGTCGGTTAAAACTCGGACCTCAGGACTCTCTCCTCAGTCAGGTGTTTCTCCACAGTAGTACCAGATGTCATTTTACAGAGAGGCGGGGGGGAGGGTAATTTTCTTATTGAGGCTTGTTTGTGTGCACTTAATAAATGTAAACAATTGTTGCTATGGCCGTTGCTATGGAAAAAGTCGCATACTGCTGATTGGATTTCTTAAATCTCGCTGCTTTAATGCTGGAAATCGAGTGAGATTATTTCAAGACAGCATTCCCAAGTGTTTAAAGTTAACAATTTTGTCATTTAAAGAAAAGTGACTTTTGCAACCTAACATAACCTTTTTGAGTATAAGACCACCTTAAATAAAACGTTTCCTGGGGTGAATTTTTTCCGTGCAAAGCTTTTTTAAAAGCTTATTTTAAATTCGTTGTAAAGATAGAGTGAAAGGGAAAAGAAAACAAAACAAGAAACAAAAACAAAAGAAAACAAAAACCTTCTGAATATGTCTTTATTCATAATTAGTTGTATAATTGGTTCCTAGGTTCACGCCAATCCTAAACAGGGTGCTGATTGATATGTTAGTTTTGAGAGGCCTCGGACGGCTCTTCGCTTTCCGTTTTCTCCTTCCCATAAGCGCCTCGAGCTCGTGCTTTGCGCTCGTTTCCAGCCGCCCGCGTTCTCGCTGGTTCAAAGGCGAAGGGCCTGTGGAGGAGGCAGCAGAGACCTGATAATGGTACCTAAATCTTTAGCGCTCATAGCTGACCGGTGGTCCCATGGTGTAATGGTTAGCACTCTGGACTCTGAATCCAGCGATCCGAGTTCAAATCTCGGTGGGACCTTAGTATGGTATGCTTCCTTTACTGAGAAGCATTTTTTGGCTTAATTTTTATGAAATATTTTTATTCTATTATATTCATTACACTCAATTAAATTCAGAGGATATTAAATGGCAAAGCGAAGAGTGGTAAGAACATATTTTTTATCACGAGAAAATAAAATTCATATGTTCAAGCTGCAGTGTAATTTTCTTTCTGTTATATAGGCAAGGGTGTATTAAGGCACAAACTTTATCCCGAACTGTTGCAATTCAGCAGCAGGGATTGCTTGAACTTCTCTCTTTTCTTATTCACTTGCAATGAACTACTTGAATTATGGTGTAATGGTTAGCACTCTGGACTCTGAATCCAGCTTCCGAGCTCAAATCTCGGTGGGACCTTGCAATGGTGAGCTTCCTCTCGTGGCTAGCTTTTTTTTTTTTGCTTCAATTTCCCGACACATTTTATTTGTACATTCATATTTTATTTATACACTTTATTTTTATTTTTGATCAGTACTTTCAGTATTTAGACAGTTACCTCTACACCTACCTCCCCCCCCTCCAATTTACTCAAACCACTCTAGATTCGATGTAATCGTTTTTTTTTATAGTTTTGTCAAACATTGTCAAATGGAGATCTGCCAAAAATATGGGCTCGGTTTTCGAAAGTGGTTAAACCTAAATGAAACGTCAACCAAGGATGGCTTTGTGCGTGCAAGGCTCTTTCAAAAGCTTATTTTAAAGTCATTGTAAAGACAAACTGACAGGAAAAAGAAAAAGCAACATCAAACAAAAACGCAAAAAAAACCCCTAAGAATTCTGAATATGTCCTTATTGATTAGTTGTATAATTGGTTCCCTGGTTGACGCCAATCCTAAACAGGGTGCTAGTTTTGAGATTCTTGCCTATTCAATGTAAATTGCAGAATTCATAAACTCATTATTTACTTGACGTAGAGTATGAAACGACGTCGCTTTTATGTCCTTGTTGGGTCTTGGGTCTCGCTATGCTCATAAGGCTACCGCTGTTTCTCTGCATGCATGGTTCTCGGTGGGGACACCCATACACAAGTGACTGGATCGATCATGGAACCTTAAAGGGGAAAGACCGTGATGTTTTACCACTTAGGGTTTAGGAAAATTGTGAAAACACAGAACGTTTTAGTACTGATGAACATATTTATAAACCTATTTATAAACAGAAAGTGCGTACGTAGCTTAACTCACTCTGTTAAAAACAGTACAGTATAATTATATTTAATTTTTTAATTGGGTGATTTAAAGAGCCAGTGTCACCCAAAGTGCTTTGCCCGGTTGTGTTTTTGTTTTGAAGTTTGGCTGGCGCGTTTGCTGGATGTTTCGCAAATTATACCCTGCTGCACTGGCCTTTCAGCAAGCTGATATTTACAGTAGCAGCCTCTGAAAATAGTAATATCTTTATCGCTAGATGTTACCGGAGAAAATAACTCTAGATCTGACTTTGTAGTCAACGCGTATGGAGCTTTTATAACAACCGATCGATTGATAGATCGATCTCGATGGACGTAAAACCAGAGTAGCCACTTCCACTCGATATAAAAATAATAAGACAAAAACAAGTAGTAAGAATATTGACGTCTTCATCGTTAGATGTCACTGGAGAAAACTACTCAAGATCTGACTTTGCATTCAATGCGTATACATGGATCTATTACAGTCCGATCGATTGATTGCGCGTTCGATCGCATCGACCAATGTCGATGCGGACGCAAAACCAGAAGAGCCACTTACACTTCTTGTAAAAATAAAACATAAACAGACAGTGAACACAAGGAATAATTAAGCAAAACAGCACAAGCTCATTACCATAAGCACTATTTTGGAGCAAGCCCGTAGCTACTGTTATTTTGTGGTAAATTAACTTTCCTTCTGTTTTCATTCGGCTATTTCGGCAAACACAGTGTCAGTACTATTGCTGAAACCCGTAGATGTTTTTCTTTCCCTCCGCTACTGATACACAGACTCCTTCAGCCGTACAACTTTGGCAATAACAGCAAAAAGCAAAAAGCGTCCACTGCCACGAGATCTCCATTCCGTGGGACGGTTGTTTATTTTTGTCAAATTAAACATTGTCAAAGAGAGATCTGCAAAAACCCTTGGGCTCAGTTTTCGAAAGTCGTTCATCTTGAATAAAACGTTTCCTGTGGGTGAATTTTTTTCGTGCAAAGCTTTTTCAAAAGCTTATTTTAAATTCGTTGTAAAGATAGACTGAAAGGAAAAAGAAAAACAAAACAAAAACCTTCTGAATATGTCTTTATTGATTAGTTGTGTAATTGGTACCCAGGTTGACGCCAATCCTAAACAGGGTGCTGAGTGATATGTTAGTTTTGAGAGGCTCAGACGGCTCTTCGCTTTCCGTTTTCTTCTTCCCATAAGAGCCTCGAGCTCGCGCTGCGCGCTCGTTTCCAGCCGCCAGCGCTCTGGTTGGTTCAAACGCGAAGGGCCTGTGGAGGAGGCAGCGGAGGTCTGATAATGGTACGTAAATCTTTAGCGCTCATAACTGTCCGGTGGTCCCATGTTGTAATGGTTAGCACTCTGGACTTTGAATCCAGCGATCCGAGTTCAAATCTCGGTGGGACCTTTACCTAACCTTTTCTTTCCAAAGTTGACTATTAATGCTTTTTTTTTTAATCAAGCAAGTTGTTTTTAAGCGGCTTTAGTTTTGATACTAATATTTTTCTCGTTTTTTTTTTCGTTTAAGTCCCTTGTGACATTTTAATAATATGAATATAATTATTTCAATACCAGCGTATCTAATTGGAATTTATTCACCAAGTTCTACCAGGTTGGTCCTATGGTGTAATGGTTAGCACTCTGGACTCTGAATCCAGCGATCCGAGTTCAAATCTCGGTGGGACCTTGCAAGGGGCGCTTCACCGCGAGACAATCTTTTATTTGCTTCAATTTCTCGAAATATTTTTCATTTTATTCTAATTACGCTAAATAAATTAAATAATTGGACAGTTACCTCTATCCCCTAATTTACTCAAAACATTGGATGATTAGATATAATCCTTTTTATCTCTTGACTGTATTGTGAGCAGATCGCTGTGATTATATTCGTAAGCAGTCATGTAGATTCCGTGTTTTCAGTCCTTGTGGGAGATATTTTCCTTATTTTAAGGCGGTGATGGATGAGGATAACTGGGATGCCGTATGATGACTACAGCATCACGGCTCTCCAAGAACGTTTCTCATACTATGCTAAGAATGGTCAGAAATCCCAATGCCTTACAATATATCATGAATATAAACAACGGCAGACAAAATACAGCTTCTTTTATTTCTCCAACAAAGCGAACAATAAAATCGATCAACCGATGCTTGAGAATTCGCAAGCATCAAATTCTAGAGTTTTTATAGGTGTTTTGTCTAAATCAGTTCTTCGAATAGCTGGACAGCGATTTATCCGGTGGGTAAGAGTTATCCGCTCTTTGAGCAACTTGTGCCTGAACTACAATCATGGTATAAGCATATTTCGCGCATGTTTTGAACTCCCGCCAATATAGCGACGAAAAAAAAGCTTTGAACAGTTTGTTTACAGGCTTATAAGTTGAAAACTCCTGACACCAGTTCTTACAGCGTACGCTAAGAAAAGTTCTTCATTTGTCGAATGAACTGAATTCTCTGATTCTTCGGAAGCTAAAGACTGTTCCGAATCGTAGAAATACTCTTCGGAGGCTTCGCAGTCTTGAGTCAAAACACAAGAAAACGCGACTGAGGTGAGCCTCTGACGTCGCGAGCTATTAATCACCCCGGAACACGTCTTCAGTAATGGCGGACACATTTTACGCGTTTTTGGAGCTAAAAAATATTAGGATGGACGGTCACTTGTTCCGTTTTCTGGGTAAATATAGACACAGCCCGATATTCTGCGACAGAATTTGGCCGAAATAAACCTACAAATTTTCGTCCCAGTGCCACTTTAAAGTGCTCAACGTACGTAGCTCAACTCACTCTGTTAAGGACGGTGCCTCTTTTTGTTACTGCGCATACGTTCTGCGCATCTCACGATATTCGGGTTTCTAAAGAAATTTGCCCACCAATACAGCAATATTTTTGCGCGGTTTATGACTATATGGAAAAAGCAGATCTTAGCAATGGCTATCAGAATCCAAAACGAAAATTGGGGGTAACCACTCATTTTTCAGAGATAATTGAGCTTAAATTTGGAAAGAAATTGCCTTACATTCTTTGTACTTTAACGCTTTCTTAGAATTATGGTTGCTTAATTATCTCTGAAAAATGCGTGGTTACCCACATTTTCTTTTTAGATTCCAATATCCCTTGTTAAGATCTACTTTTTCCCCATAGTCATAACCGTCCTTAAAAACAGTGCACTATAATTATAATTAATTTTTGATTGGGTGATTTAATTCTTATTAAAAAAATGAATGAGTGGCTGGTCTTCGATGGTCTGGGCTAACAATGTGGTTTTTCCAAGCAGTTGCAGATTCTTTAAATTATCAATTGGTAAATACACAGAATAGAATGAAATCTATACACCATTGACTCTTATAGAGCCTGTTGTTTTGTAACAAGATCCTACTGTTATTGGCATCGCTCATCAAGGGAAAAAAGTTACGGCAGAATCACATCATTCCTCACTGATGATTAACAAAATGAAACATATCCGTAAAATATAATACAAAGGTCTCCGTGCAGAAGAAAAAAAAATAAAAAACATTTTTTCTAATAAAACAACAAAAAGCAAAAAGCGCCAACTGCCACGAGATCTCCAGTCCATGGGACGGTTGTTTATTTTTGTCAAACATTGTCAAATGGAGATCTACAAACAGTTTTGGGCTCGGTTTTCCAAAATCGTTAATCTTAAATAAAACGTTTCTTGGGGGTGACTTTTTTCGTGCAACCTTTTTTAAAAGCTTCTTTTATATTCGTTGTAAAGATAAACTGAAAGGAAAAAGAAAAAAAAACAAAAAAACAAAAACAAAACAAAACAAAAACCTTCTGAATATGTCTTTATTCATAATTAGTTGTATAATTGGTTCCCAGGTTAACGCCAATCCTAAACAGGGTGCTGAGCGATATGTTAGTTTTGAGAGGCCTCAGACGGCTCTTCGCTTTCCGTTTTCTCCCTCCCATAAGCGCCTCGAGCTCGCGCTTTGCGCTCGTTTTCAGCCGCCCACGTTCTCGCTGGTTCAAAGGGGAAGGGCCTGTGGAGGAGGCAGCAGAGACCTGATAATGGTACCTAAATCTTTAGCGCCCATAGCTGTCCTGTGGTCCCATGGTGTAATGGTTAGCACTCTGGACTTTGAATCCAGCGATCCGAGTTCAAATCTCGGTGGGACCTCCACCTAACCTTTTCTTTCCAAAGTTGACTATCAATGCATTTTCTTTTGATCAAGCACTTTGTTTTTGAGCGGATTTTGTTCTGATACTAATATTCTTATATTTGTTTTTTTTTTTCGTTCAATTGCCATGTGACATTTTCACGTGCATACTCTCGTTTTATTTCAATAACAGAATACTCCGGACCTTTGCGGGTGTCCTCCCGTTTCCTCCGCCATTTTAAAGGAAAGCACGGCAAACTATATATTGTTGGAGAGCTTAATAAATGTAGATTTCGGAAAAAAATATGAATTGCCAGTTTTTCCTTAATTGCACTAAACAAAATTGCAAAAATGACTGCGGAAGTGACCATGCGCCATTCAATCAAACAAATGAATTAATAGGGTACCAAACTTCGGCAGATTTCTGTGAAAATTGGCCTGAACATTCCTTAGATGTTAAAACAAAGGTGTGTTGGGGATTTTTTAAATTTGTCATATTTCACCCGTGGCGATCTTCAAAGCAATTCCCATCGCGCATTCTTTGCTGCTCGAACTTGAAAGATTAATTAAAAAATAACCAGTCAGAATATCGAAAAATACTGACTTTTGATGATTGATCCTTTGTTATTAACACTGTGCAGTTATTTTGCCAATGCACTTGGATTTGATACCCTATTAATTCAATTGAATGACACATGGTCATTTTCGTGGTTGTTTGCGATTTTCTTTTGTGGAATTTAAGAAACCGGCAATTTATATTTTTTTCCAAAATCAACATTTATTAAGCTTTCCAACGATAGATAGTTTGCTATGCTTTCCTTTAAAATAGCGTGCCTACGAATTTTTTTCCCGAGTGACACCTGCGAAGATCCGGAGTAACCTTTAGTACGGTGCCTCCTTTTGTTACTGTGGATACGTTCCGCGCATCTCGGGATATTCAAGTTTGTTAAGGAATTTGCCAACTAATACAAAAATATTTTTGCGCGTCTTATTACTATGTGGAAAAAGCAGATCTTAGCACGGACTATCAGAATCCAAAAAGAAAATTGGGGGTAACCAGGTAACCACGCATTTTTTAGAGATAATTGAGCTTAAATTTGGAAAGAAATTGCCATACATTCTTTGTATTTTAACGCTTTTTTAGAATTATCGTTTCTAAATTATCTCTTAAAAATGCGTCGTTAACCAAATTTTTCTTTTTGGATTCCAATAACCCTTGATAAGATCTACTTTTTCCCCCTAGTCATGACGTTTACAAAAATAACTCTGAATTAGGAGGCACCGTCCTTAATTTAATTTTTTTCCAAGTTCCACTAAGAGAGTCCCATGATGTAATGGTTAGCACTCTGGACTCTGAATCCAGCGATCCGAGTTCAAATCTCGGTGGGACCTTGCAAAGGCGCGCTTCCTCGCGAGACAAGCGTTTTTGCTTCAATTTCCCGAAATATTTTATTTAAATTTATTAATTAGGCTAAATATAATAAGTAATTAGACAGTTACCTCTAGAGCCGCCTAATTCACTCAAAATAAAAACTTTGAATGCAAGGAGCTACACAGCGCAAAATAAAACTCAGGCGGTACTTCTTATTGCCCGGTCTCGTTTTGTAACGTGTAAATAAACTGTTTTGAATGCAAGGTTGGCACTTCGGCAAAAGGACACTTTTAATCAGCCCAATACTTTAACTTGTACAACTAGCCCTCTTCAGAGCCAGTGCTAAACTAAAGGATATAAGGGCTCTAATATTTAAATTTAAACGTAAACGAAAATAGTTAATGGTTAACTAGTATACACGACAAAAATGTTTGTGACAGTGTATATGATAATAAATAAATGTGAAATAACTAAAAAGTTAAAAGGTTAAAAAATATGTTGTAGATACATAAAAAAATGTGACATTAATTCTACAAACGGCGCTAATAGACTGATACATACGTGTATAAACAAGGAGGTTAGTTGAAATATTGCCACTCAGACTGCTAGAGGATTGAATGTAATCCTTTGTTATTTTTGTCAAGAGATTGTCAAATGGAGATCTGCGGAAAATCGTGGGCTCAGTTTTCGAAAGTCGTCAATCCTAAGTAAAACGTGTTCCTGAGGGTGATTTTTCTTTCATGCAAAGCTTTTTCAAAAGCATATTTTAAATTCATTGTAAAGATAAAGTGAAAAGAAAAAGGAAAAAACAACAAACAAAAAAAAAAACAAAACGAAACGAAACCAAAACCTTCTGAATGTCTTTATTGATTAGTTGTATAATTAGTTCCCAGGTTGACGCCAATCCTAAACAGGGTGCTGAGCGATATGTTAGTTTTGAGAGGCCTCATGAAAGAAGCAGAGACGGCTCTTCGCTTTTCATTTTCTACTTCCCATGACGCTTCGCAGTCGTGCTTCGCGCTCGTTTCCAGTTGCCCGCCACACATAACGCCACACAGCGGTCAAACGCACGAGGCGTGCGCAATTCCCGCCATAATTTTACAAAAGAAAAAGCAGACAAATGTCGAAATTAGTTAAAAATTAGTTGGCTTCATAGCTCAATTGGTTGGAGCACTGCACCGGTATCGCAGAGGTCAGGGTTCGAATCCCGGCAAGACCAATGTCGAAAGTTTCACTTTCACCGCAAAACTTAACGCCGTTTCTGAAAACTTAAGCTTTTTACGTTGAGTATGAGTTGGAAATGAAGTGACTGTTATGTACAAGTTTTGCCGGCCTGAAAATTCGGTTTGCCGGAACATGTTCTGCATCGTTTTCATACGAACTTCGCGCTCGTAAACTTTTAAACTGATTCAAACTTCAAGGATGTGAAAGACCGGATGTGACGTAACTTTTTTGCGTTTGACCGCTGTGAAGTCGCCCTCTCTATCACTTTTTCAAAGGCGAGGGGCCTGTGGGAGAAGGCAGCAAAGGCCTATATATAATGGCCAACCTCGTTCCACGACTTTTTCTCTCAAAGGGAAGAAGAGGTACCTAAATCTTTTGCGCCTATAGCTGTCCGGTGGTCCCGTGGTGTAATGGTTAGCACTCTGGACTTTGAATCCAGCGATCCGAGTTCAAATCTCGGTGGGACCTTTACCTAACCTTTTCTTTTCAAAGTTGACTATAAATGCATTTTTTTAAATCACTAAAGTTGTTTTTGAGCGGATTTAGTTCTGATACTAATATTTTTCTAGTTTTTTTTTCGTTTTAGTGCCATGTGACATTTCGACGTGCATACTCTCGTTTTATTTCAATATCACAAAATCTTTTTGATTTATATTTTTCCCAGATTTCAACGTGTGGGTCCCGTGGTGTAATGGTTAGCACTCTGGACTCTGAATCCAGCATCCGAACTCAAATCTCGGTGGGACCTTGCAATGGTGAGCTTCCTCTCGTGGCTAGCTTTTTTTTTTTGCTTCAATTTCCCGAAACATTTTATTTATACATTCATATTTTATTTATACACTTTATTTTAATTTTGATACTTTCAGTATTTAGACAGTTACCTCTACACCTACCTCCCCCCCCCAATTTACTCAAACCACTCTAGATTGGATGAATCGTTTTTTTAACAGTTTTGTCAAACATTGTCAAATGGAGATCTGCCAAAAATATGGGCTCAGTTTTCGAAAGTGGTTAAACGTAAATGAAACGTTAACCAAGGGTGACTTTTTGCGTGCAAGGCTCTTTCAAAAGCTTATTTTAAAGTCATTGTAAAGACAAAACTGACAGGAAAAAGAAAAACAACAACAAACAAAAACGCAAAAAAAACTAAGAATTCTGAATATGTCTTTATTGATTAATTGTATAATTGGTTCCCAGGTTGACGACAATCCCAAACAGGGTGCTAGTTTTGAGATTCTTGCCTATTCAACGTAAATTGAAGAATTCATAAACTCATTATTTACTTGACGTAGATTATGAAACGACGTCGCTGTTATGTCCTTGTTGGGTCTTGGGTCTCGCTATGCTCACAAGGCTACCGCTGTTTCTCTGCATGCATGGTTCTCGGTGGGGACACCCATACACAAGTGACTGGATCGATCATGGAACCTTAAAGGGGAAAGACCGTGATGTTTTACCACTTAGGGTTTAGGAAAATTGTGAAAACACAGAACGTTTTAGTACTGATGAACATATTTATAAACCTATTTATAAACAGACAGTGTGTACGTAGCTTAACTCACTCTGTTAAAAACAGTACAGTATAATTATATTTAATTTTTTATTGGGTGATTTAATTCTTATGAAAAATAATGAATGAGTGGCTGGTCTTCGATGGTTTGGGCTAACAGTGTGGTTTTTCCAAGCAGTTGCCGATTCTTTAAATTTGTCAATTGCTAAATACACAGAATAGAATGAAATCTATGCTTTATTGATTCTTATAGAGCCTGTTGTTTTGTGACAAGATCCTACTGTTATTGGCATTCCTCATCAGGAGAAAAAAGTTACGGCAGAATCAGATCAAACTTCATTGACGATTTAACAAAAAGAAACATATTGGTAAAACAAAATACAAAGCTCTCCGTGCAGAGGAAAAAAAATTAAAAACCTTTTTTTAAATAAAACAACAACAACAACAACAACAAAAAGCAAAAAACGTCAACTGCCACGAGATCTCCAGTCCGTGGGACGGTTGTTTATTTTTGTCAAACATTGTCAAATAGAGACCTGCAAAGACCCTTGGGCTCGATTTTCGAAAGTCGTTAATCTTAAATAAAACGTTTCCTGAGGGCGAAGTTTTTTCGTGCAAAGCTTTTTAAATTCATCGTAAAAATAGACTGAAAGGAAAAAGAAAAAGAAAAGAAAACAAAACAAAAACCTTCTGAATGTGTCTTTATTGATTAGTTGTGTATTTGGTACCCAGGTTGACGCCAATCCTACACAGTGTGCTGAGTGATATTTTAGTTCTGAGAGGCTCAGCGGGCTCTTTGATTTCCGTTTTCTCCTTCCCATAAGCGCCTCGAGTTCGCACTTTGCGCTCGTTTTCATTCGCCCGTGTTCTTGCTGGCTCAAAGGCAAAGGGCCTGTGAAGGAGGCAGCGGAGGTCTGATAATGGTACCTAAATCTTTAGCGCTCATAGCTGTCCGGTGGTCCCATGGTGTAATGGTTAGCACTCTGGACTTTGAATCCAGTGATCCGAGTTCAAATCTCAGTGGGACCCTTACCTAACCTTTCTTTCCAAAGTTGACTATTAATGCATTTTTTTAAATCAAGCAAGTTGTTTTTGAGGGGCTTTAGTTTTGATACTAATATTTTTCTAGTTTTTCTTTTCGTTTAAGTGCCACGTGACATTTTAATAGCGGAGCCTGCGGGCAAAGCCCGCCAGCAGAGCTCCATTGCTAAGGAAATTTGGTAATTTATCGATGCCAAAAATTTTGGTTGTGACGTCAGCGTACGTCCGTCCATCCGTCCGTCCGTCCGTCCGTACAGACTCTGGGGGAGGGGGAGGGAAGTCCCAAGGCAACCCGACCGGGAGTGGAGAATGCCATGTTTTCTTGGCGGGAAATCGCGCGGTGCTTTTGGGCAACCGGCGTTTTTCTTGGCAGGAAATCGCATGACCATCGTCGCTTTTGAAAAAGAGGTTTCTTTAAAAAGCTTAAGTTTATTTAGCAAAACGATTGTTCGACGGTACTATAGTTTTAAACTTGAGAAAAAAACATTTAATACCTATAAATGGAAACAAAAAGTTCAAAAGAATACTGTAGTAGGCGAAAACTTCAAGTGACGAAAGCTGCCTTCAAAGGACCTCATCGCTTTGTTTTCTTCACGGCGGAGAGCTTGCCTTGTTTTGAAACACAACCGAGTAAGTGAAGTTTTTAAAGGGTTTAAGGTGCATGATTTTGAGTATTTATTACGGTCAAAGAAATTACATTTTGAAATTGAATTTATGTCATTAAAAATGTGTCATTTACTTTTGACTTCAAAAAATCATTAGAAAACGAGCTCAGATTTGTGACAGATGTAGTCTTAGAATATTTTGCCATGCTGGAAGTGTAATGCGAATTGCATTTAAGTAAAAACTTACGGGTTTTCGAATAAAATTTTTCAAAAATGATTTCTCTGTTTATTATTTTGTGTTTGTTTATTCATAACAGTAGGTCAAAGCACAGTCGCAAGGCAACTTCACAAGTATCACTTACGGCGAATAATTGCTTTCAATTTTAACTGTCGGATCGGTTTGTGCAATTATCGATTTTCTTGTCCTAGAACTTTTCAATAGTAAGCGAAGCAGTTGTCGGTTTAAGACTATTTTATCCGAAAAGCTTCCGAAAAACAAGTTTTTTTGCGTTCCTCAAAGCGCCTAACTTTAAATGGGCTTACTTTGCATCCGCAAAACTTATGCCATAATTTAAAGCGTGTTTGGTGTTTGCTCGTTTTCAATCTTGATGTATAAATTTTGACCAGACTAATAGGGGCAGTTATTTGTTAACTGAACATCCGAACGCGATGAAGATAACCCATTTACTTCAGAATAAGTTTTATTTTGTTGTTGTACATGAGTACCGTTTCAAGTTCATTCAAGCCAACAGCCAATAATCCAAGGAGATTTGACAAGCCTTGACAGTTAATGACAGGATATCGAAACATTTAAAAAAACCAAGCAAGACTGCTCCTGAGTAAAATATGTGTTCAGTTTGATGCCCGAAAAAAAAAGTGTGCTCAGCCTCTAGAATGACCTTTCGAGCTTGGTTTTACAGAACAGATCCTCAAAATCTTGGAGGACAATTCGGAACACTTTCGGGCTTTTTGAGAAACACTTTTCGAAAGGGAACGAGCCAAAGAAAGCCCCGAAATATATTTCAGAGCGAAAATTTTTAGGACTATTTATAAGAAACGAGCACCAGTTTATTCCTTGGAGGCTCCGCTTTTAGGCATGGCTAAATCTATATATTATGAATATACTCGTTTTATTTCAATACCAGCATATGTAATTGGAATTTATTCCCCCAAGTTCCACCAGGTTGGTCCTATGGTGTAATGGTTAGCACTCTGGACTCTGAATGCAGCGATCCCAGTTCAAATCTCGGTGGGACCTTGATACGGTATGCTTCCTTTATTGGGAAGCTTGTTTTTGCTTCAATTTTTCGAAATATTTGTATTCTATCCTGTGGCGTATTTGGACGTTAACGTATCGTAAAACAGGTAAAGGAACAGCTAAACGAACCAAACAATATTTATTCAACTAGAACTCACATGGCTGACTACACGAGCACATGGTACGTGAAAACGAGGTTGCCTTGAGAACGAGGCGAATACATCACATCTCCCCCTTTCTAGGTGATACCCAAAAACTAATGTGAACAACGGGATCTGAAACTTGGCTCCAGTGTCTAGTAAACTATAACTACACGGAGACTGAAAACCTTAGTAACAGTAAGTCAGTGACTAGATTTGGCAGTTCAAACTCATTTCCTGGCAGCCCTTATACGCAACTGAAATAAAACAAATGTAAAGTTCAGTGTTCCAATTTTCATACTGTCTCAATTAATCTGTCCGGCGCCTTGCGCACTCTACTAGACCGACGAAGTGGAGTCACTTCGGAGGATCGGGTATCGACTGTAGGCGACGTCTCCGCAACAGGAACAGATTCTTCCTCTTCAGATGGTACGTGAGTACCCAATTGTGCTGGATCCATAACTGGGATGTCTGATGGTACTTGTGGTGGTAATGGAACATCTGTACCAAGAGGGACGTGTGAACGATGATCCAAAGCACTGTCCTGTGGTTCCCTTGTGATGTTTGGCTGAGGAACCGCGCTGTCCATACTATCTCGTCTTATGTGATCCAAATGTCGTTTCCAAACTCGCCCATCGTCAAGCACTACCACGTACGATTTCGGTCCGCTACGCTCCGCTACCGAACCTGGCCACCACGTGTTCTCTCTCCTAAGATCTTTTACCAAAATTCTGTCACCTGGGTAGAACTCTCTAAATTTGACGTGCACATCATGTGTTGCTTTCTGCTTTGCCTGCGAATCCATGACCTTCTCCCCTGTACTTGGACGAAGAAGAGTTAAACGCGTTCGCAACTCGCGTCCGAGGAACAGACTAGCTGGGGTTCTTCCAGTGGTAGGATGCTTGGTTGACCGGTATGTCAGCAAGAAGTTGCCAATACGTTGCTGAACCGACAGCTTGCTGCCCTTGCAGGTCTTCATGTGGTTCTTGAAGGACTGAACCATCCGTTCGGCTAACCCGTTGCTTGCCGCATGATAAGGAACTACTCGTATGTGTTTAACACCGTTCATCTTTAAGAAATGTGCGAACTCTTCACTGCGAAATTGCGGCCCATTGTCGCTAACACAGTGAACTGGCAATCCGTATTTCGCAAACAATTCTCGTAAGATGGTGATCGTTGCCTTAGCTGACGTGTTTCGTGCCATAAAGAAGATCTCTGGCCAGCGGGAATGCGCATCAACGACAATGAGATAATGCCCGTTTTCGTCTTCAGCGTAATCGACATGAACTCGATGCCAGGGATTACTCGACCACATCCACGGCGCTAGTGGTGCTACAGCTGGTGGTTTCCTTACCTGCTGGCAACTAGCACAGTTTCTCACAGTTTGCTCAATTTCTAGATCAACATTCGGCCACCATAGGTAACTGCGTGCTAACTCTTTCATCCGGACAATGCCTGGGTGACCTGTGTGCAATTCTTCCAGCATATCTTCCTGATAGCGGGTAGGGATGATAACTCGTAACCCCCATAATAGACAATCTTGCTCAACTGACAATTCAAATCGATGATTGAAGAAGGGTTTCAGGCGTAGATCTTCAACATGTTGTGGCCACCCGTGCCTGACAAATTCCAACACCTTTGATAGGACAGGGTCTACTTGCGTCGCGTGACTTATCTCCTTATGCGTGATGGGTAGCGAGTCTATCAGTCGTTCTTCATCCTTGGAAATAGCATTCTCGCCACTTAGCGTTGATGGCAGGGGTAATCGTGATAATGCGTCAGCAACTGCGTTTTCCTTTGAAGGAATAAATCTGATGCTGTAGTCAAAGGCTGACAGAATGATAGCCCAACGCTGTAGACGCATGGCTGCCAAGGAAGGGATGGCTGTCTTGGGGCCAAAGATTCGCTCTAGAGGCTTGTGGTCCGTCAGAATTGTAAAGTGTCGACCATACAGGTATAAATAAAACCGCTTTAGCCCGACCATAATAGCCAATGCTTCCTTATCAATTTGACCGTAGCGTTTCTCGTGTTCATTCAGTGTTCGTGATGCATAGGCAATAGGGCGTCGTGTGCCATTGGGATACACGTGCATGATGACAGCACCCAATCCGTATGGTGAGGCGTCCACTGATAACTCCACTGGAAGACTGGGGTTGTAATGCGCAAGCACAGTCTCTGAAGATAGCGCTAGTTTCACGTCACTGAAGGCTTGTTCGCACTTTGGCGTCCAATTCCATGCTTTGTTTCCCAGAAGCTCGTACAGGGGGTGAGCGAGAGTTGACAGCTTTGGAATGAAATTAGTCAGTGCTGCTAACATTCCAAGGAAGGAGCGTAATTCCGTCACGTTTCGAGGAGTGGGGGCCTCTTTTATGGCCTTAACCTTTTCATCGGTTGGTTGAAGTCCCCTTTCTGAGAAACGCAATCCGAAGTATATCACGGATGGTGCCATGGACATGCACTTCGGAAGTTTGACTCTCAAACCAAACTTAAGGAATTGTTTGAAAACCGCTTCTAAATTCTTCAGATGCTCATCGTCGTTAGTGCCTCCCACCAGCAGATCATCCATGATCACGCATGTTCCGTCAAGTCCCGCAAGCACATGCTCAATAAAGCGCTGCCAAATAGCTGGACTGGATGAAATTCCGAATGGCAAACGTGTATATCGGAAAAGACCTTTGTGGGTGTTGATCGTACACAGTGTTTGTGACTCCTCGTCCAAAACCAGTTGCTGATATGCACTTCTCAGATCAATTTTCGTGAATTTCTTCCATGCTGACACCTTTCCCCGAATCTCCTCTAGTGTCGGGATGGGAAACTGCTCTGTCTGGATTGCTGGATTAACCGTGCCTTTATAATCACCACAAATACGCACTGATCCGTCGGTCTTGGGAACACAAACAATAGGTGTGGCCCAATCGCTCACTTCTACAGGCTTGAGAACACCCTCGCTTTCCATGCGCTTAAGTTCCTCCTCAACGGCAGAACGTAGTGCGTAGGGTACTGGGCGTGCGCGTTGAAATACTGGTGTTGCATTTTCCTTCAGGTGAAGTTTTGCCGTGACACCCTTCACAGTTCCTAGCTCAGGCTTGAATATCTCAGCGTACTGTTCCTTGAGGCGCTCGATCCGTACATCCTCATTCTGCTTAACCGAGAACTGACCGTTTGCAGGTGTAAAGAGATTTCTCCAGTCGAGGCGAATTTTTGTCATCCAGGATCTTCCGAGCAATGGAGGGGCGTATCGCTCCGCACGCACAACAAGTAAAGGTAGCGTTGCACGTTGGTCGTTGTGCTCTACATCAACCAGGATCTGTCCTGCAATGTCCAGCGGTGTGCCTGCATAGGCGTGAAACGATCTGTCCACCGGCCCTAGTGCCAGGTATTTGAAATACCGTTCGTAATCTGCATAGCTGAGGATAGATGCGGCTGCTCCGGTGTCCACTTCCATCTGAAATTCAACATCTTCAATTCGAACAGGAACTTTGACTGCAGGAGCCGAAATTCCTGAGTTCCGTGACTCAGTATGGTGTACGCCATCCAAACTGAAAATCGAGCCGAAAAATTCATCTTCGGTTTCCTCCGACACTTCTGCTTCTGAATCCTGATCAGCGTGACGGACATGTTTTCTCTCCGCCTTCTGGCGCGGTGACTTCGTGTTGCGACACTCAGACTGCAAGTGACCCGTTTTATGACAACGAAAACACTCTGAATCCTTGTATTTGCAGTTGTCCGAAGAATGGTTGGTTAATCCACAGCGAAAACATCGTTGCTTAACCCCCGTTGGCTGGGTTTGTTTGTCATTTTTGCCGTGACGTCGATCCGGCGCTGAAGTGCGATTGCGTGACGACAAATTGTCGCGTTTAACCTTGTTTACGCTCGCTGAAGGATTCTCGTTCTGAGAAATTGAACCAAGGTCGCGGACATCTTTTTGCGCTGTTTCTTGGGCAATTCCAGTATCCACTGCCTCCTGAAATGTGAAGTTTGTCGACAGTAGCTTCCGTTTAATTTGCTCCGAACGAAGACCACAGATAAAGCGATCACGTAGACTATCGTTTGTGAATTCACATGTTCCCGCAAGGCGTTTTAACTCTCTGACAAAATCGATAATAGATTGTCCCGGTCGCTGGCTAGCAGAATGGAACCTGTATCTTTCCGCGACTTTTAAGCGAGTAGGCTTGTAATGACTGCGAAGTAGCGTTGATAGCTGGTCAAAAGTCTTCGTGTTTGGGGCGTCCGGGTAGGATAAATCTTTCAACACTCGATAAACATTACTGCCAATGGATGTTAGAAGAATCGCTCTTCGTTTTGCACCAGTTTCCGTCTCGCTCTTAATATCGTAAGCAATGAAATATTCTTGCAAACGCTCGAGGTAGCTTTCAATATCTTCCAAGTCTGGGTTGAAGCCATCGAACGGTGGTCTGCCCGCCATAGCGCTCGCTCCGTTTCGTGTTTCAGGCGCTTGACTGGTCGTCGTTCGCTCAGCAGCTGTATTCGTCGATAAATTTCCGCTTTCTGTCGTCGGCTGGCCGTTCTCCAGTTTACCTCGTCGCCACTGTGGCGTATTTGGACGTTAACGTATCGTAAAACAGGTAAAGGAACAGCTAAACGAACCAAACAATATTTATTCAACTAGAACTCACATGGCTGACTACACGAGCACATGGTACGTGAAAACGAGGTTGCCTTGAGAACGAGGCGAATACATCACATATCCTATCACCACATCACACTAAATTAAATTCAGAGGATGTTACACGGCAGCACAAAGATATGAACTTTATCTTCGAGTGATGAAAACATACTTTTTACCACGAGAAAATGAAATTCATATCTTGGAGCCGCAGTGTAATTTTCAGTTTTGTTATGTGGACAAGGATGTAGCACAAACTGTATCGCGAACTTTTGCAATTCGGCAGCAGAAATTTCTTGAAGTTCTTGAATAACTTTAAGTCATATGTAGGTTTCTTCTCTTTGTTAACGTTTTCCTGTTTACAAAGGAAACTTCTTAATTTTAGTGTGAACTTTAGTTTTATGATGGGTTCATTTCTCAATTTTTGAACGCTGTAATGTTTTTCCAAATGATTCTGATTCCGTTTGAACAGAGCTTGATTGCTATCAAACATTCTTACAGCAAAGTTGCATTCAATAATGTTTGATCCGTTTGGCTGAGGCCTGATAATGGCGCCTAAATCTCCACATATTATCCCCAACGGGAGGTCCCATGGTGTAATGGTAAGCAATCTGGACTCTGAATCCAGCGATCCGAGTTCAAATCTCGCCGCCTAATTCACTCAAAATAAAAACTTTGAATGCAGGGAACCACACAACGCAAAATAAAACTCAGGCGGTACTTCTTTTTGCCCGGCTCGTTTTGTTGAGATGCTCGTACCAGACGCCGCTGTAACGTGTAAGTAAACTGTTTTGAATGCAAGGCACACTTTTAACCAGGCCAATATTTCAACTAGTACAACTAGTCATCTTCAGGGCCAGTGCTAAACTGAAGGATATAAGGACTCTAATATTTAAATTTAAACGTTATTTTGAAGACACATGGTCAGGGAAGATTGTCAAATGGAGATCTGCGAAAAATCTTGGGCTCAGTTTTCGAAAGTCGTTAATCTTAAATAAAACCTTTCCCGATGGTGAATTTTTTCGTGCAAAGCTCTTTCATAAGCTTATTTTAAATTCATTGTAAAGATAAACTGCAAGGAAAACGGAAAAACAACAACAAACAAAAACAAAACAAAACGGAACAAAAACCCTCTGAATGTCTTTATTGATTAATTGTATAATTGATTCCCGGGTTGACGCCAATTCCAAACAGGGTGCTGGCAAGATGTTAGTTTTGAGAGGCCTTGTGAAAGAAGGAGACACGGCTCTTCGCTTTTCGTTTTCTCCTTCCCATGACGCCTCGCGCTCGCGCTTCACGCTCGTTTCCAGTTATCCACGCTATCGCTTGTTCAGAGGCGAAGGGCCTGTGGAGGAGGCAACAGAGGCCTATATATAAGGTCAACCTCGGTCCCACGACTTTTCCCTTTTTAAAAATTCGAAAAAGGGAAAACGAGGGAAAAAAGGTATCTAAATTCTTAGCAGTTATATCTGACTGGTGGTCCCATGGTGTAATGGTTAGCACTCTGGACCCGGAATCCAGCGATCCGAGTACAAATCCAACCTAACCTTTTCTTTTTCTAAAGTTGACTGTGCATATTTATAAATCAATGCAAGTTGTTTTTTAGCGGATTTAGTTCTGATACAAATATCTTTCTAATTTATTTTTGTTTAAGTGCCATGTGACATTCTATTTGCATACTCTCGTTTTGTTTAATTTATATTTATTCTAGATCGGTTCCACCAGTTGGGTCCCATGGTGTAATGGTTAGCACTCTGGACTCTGAATCCAGCGATCCGAGTTCAAATCTCGGTGGGACCTTGATATGGTATGCTTCCGTTATTTGGAAGCGTATTTTTTTTGCTTAATTTTTATGAAATATTTTTATACTAATATATTCATTACACTCAATTAAATTTAGAGGATATTACATGGCGAAGCAAAGAGTGGTTAGAACAAATATATTATTACGAGAAAATAAAATTCATATTTACAAGCCACACTGTAATTTTCTTTCTGTTATACAGACAAGGGTGTAAGCACAAACTTTATCGCGAACTGTTGCGGTTCAGCAGCAGGGATTTCTTGAAGTTCTCTCTTTTCTTATTCACTTGCAAGGAACTACTTCAATAATTTTAAGTCATATGAAGGTTTCTTCTTTTCGGTAACGTTTTCCTGTTTACTAGACAAACTTCCTAATTTTGTGTGAACTTTGTTTTATGGTGGGTTTATTTCTCAATTTTTGAATGCTCTAAGGTTTTCCAAATGTAATTAATATAAATAAATAATTCTGATTTCTTTGAAAAAAGTTTGATTCCCATCAAGTATTCGTACAGCAAGTGTATACTACTATGTTGGACAATGTTTGATCCGTTTGATTGATGCAAACCTGATCTTTTGAACATATATCTGTAGGTGGGTCCCATGGTGTAATGGTTAGCACTCTGGACTCTGAATCCAGCAATCCGAGTTCAAATCTCGGTGGGACCTTGCAATGGTACGCTTCCTCTTCCCTCCAAAATATTTTATTTTATTCTTTTCATTACGCTAAATACATTAAGTATTTAGACTATTACCTCTATGCCCCCCCCTCAATTTACTCAAACCAATCCTGATGATTTGATGTAATCGTTTTGTATTTTTGTCGAACATTGTCAAATGGAGATCTGCGAAAAATATGGGCTCGGTTTTCGAAGGTGGTTAAACCTAAATGAAGCATCAACCAAGGATGGCTTTGTGCGTGCAAGGCTCTTTCAAAAGCTTATTTTAAAGTCATTGTAAAGACAAACTGACAGGAAAAAGAAAAAACAACAACAAACAAAAACGCAAAAAACCCTAAGAATTCTGAATATGTCTTTATTGATTAGTTGTATAATTGGTCCCAGGTTGACGCCAATCCTAAACAGGGTGCTAGTTTTGAGATTCTTGCCTATTCAATGTAAATTGAAGAATTAATAAAGTTATTGTTTACTTGGCGTAGAGTATGAAACGGCGTCGCTTTTTTGTCCTTGTTGGGTCTTGGGGCTCGCTATGCTCATAAGGGTACTGCTGTTTCTCTGCATGCATGGTTCTCGTTGGGGACACCCAGACACAAGTGACTGGATCGAACATGGAACCTTAAAGGGGAAAGACCGTGATTTTTTACCACTTAGGGTTTAGGAAAATTGTGAAAACACAGAACGTTTTTGTACTGATGAACATATTTGTTAACAGACAGTGCAATGCTTACATACACAAATACAACGCATTCCATTGTCGCTTTACGTGGTCTTCGAAAGTTTTTCAATATGATATTCACAGTTGAAGAATTCTCCCGTGGCTAGCTCTTTTCATGAACTCGTTTGATTACACAGGTAATATATTTGGCAATCGGCATGAAGTAATAAATTTCTCTAATAACTTTACAGGACTGAGGACCCATGGGTGGAGTCACTTTATGTAAAAGAGGTGGCATTGTCGTCATTAACAGCCGCAAAAACACTCTTGAAGAAAGACTTAGCATGATGCCATCTACTGAAAGTCTACTCAATAGACTCTACTCGGCCGCAATGATTGCAGTTGGGACTATTCTCAACTGTACCACTTAGGGTTTAAAAATGAAAATAGACCACTGTTAGAGTTACCCTAGTACCATTTAGAGTATTGTACGTAATGTGCTGGAAAAACTATGAAAGAAAAAATTTTTTGTCAAATGTAAGTACCTCTTAGGAATAAATATGAATTCGAACCAAATTTAAATTATCCGACGATCGCCACCGTCTCTTTTATTGGAATTCCCCCCCCCCCCGTCCATCCCGCCCCCGCGGCGGGATATGGTCCCACCAGGAGCCCATTACCCGGAGCGTCCAACCGCCATAAATTCGTGCAATAGCGTTTTTACAAGTAGGTTTATTTTAAGATAAGCTTATCCCGCGAAAATAACTGTTTCCGATGACGTCTGCATTAAATCTAAGCTACTACTTCCCTTGTAAATACTGAAATTATCGCTTGAAATGGTGTCAGAACACTCCGATAAAGATTCCTCACTGGTCACTTGTTATCCGTTATGTTTATTTCCAGCGTAGACGAGTTGTCGTAGTTTCGTACTCAGTCTATTATTAATTACGCAATCGCTTTTTGACTGGCTATTTCAACCAATTCGCGGGAAAAGCTTATCTAAAAATAAATTTACTTGTGAAAATGCCGTTTCACAGACGCAGTATGGAAGTTGGACGCTCCGGGTAATGGGCTCCTGGTCCCACTAAAGAATAATGAAACGAAATGTAACTTGAGCTTTCCTACTTCTTGCTAATTATGCTGGAAAATGTTGGCATTATTTTTTCTTTACATTATGGACGCAGCCTCTCTTTGTTACTGCGTATACGTTCTGCGCATCTCAGGGTATTTGGGTTTCTTTAAGGAATTTGCCCACTGATACAACAATTTAGCCCACGCAAAATTAATCTAAATGTTAAATATCCAGAAAATAGTTCTCTTTGCCTTCATCTTATCATTACGGTCTTATCGTAGACGAATGAAAAAGAGGATACGTTAACTTATTCAAAGGAAAAAGGCAAAGGAAATGAGATGTAGGCAATTCGTATGTCTTTTGAATCCTCGCCTGTATCTTAGCTTGGTTTCGCTCGGTCTGCTATTTTTCTTACATCAGGAGAGCATGTTCAGTTGCTCCACTTTCAATATGGGGACCATGAAAGTGGTTTCATGTTTCAGATGGCAAGGAATGGTTTGTTAACTGGGTGAAGAAGAAGAGTCAGTCAAAATTGTGCTCAGAAAAAGAGCAGTAGATGTAAAACGACTAGTGTTCTTGTATGTATATATATAGTAGGGTTTGATGCTACTCATACTGCAAATTTTAAAGCTTTTGTTTTACGCTGGATAAAACTAACGCTGTAGGGTCACCCTCAGTACACGTACAGTTGGCATTAAAAAAAATTATTATAGCGCGACTAGTTGTCGTATGATCGAGCCTAATTTTAATGCACCTGACGGTCACTTATTATTCCGCGTAAATGAAGCTAAATGAACCACCACAACCTGTGTTATCCAATATCCCACCAAGTTTCGCGCGTTTATCATTGAGCAAACTGTTGTGTAGCCGCCTAAATGACGCGCCAGTGTCTGTTTACAATATTCCGAGATCCCAGCGAATTAATCCAGTTAAGGTGTCTGAACACAGTTTGCGCGCACTCTACGATTTGTACTGCTGACATGACTAAGCGCGCGCACAAGGCTTTGAGAAAAACAAATCGAAGCAAACATGGCGCCTGTACAGCGATCATTTCATTTCGTTCAATGAAGATTGTGCAAGTGTTTTTTCCGTCTTGGCAATCAAACAGTTTGTTACGTGTCAAAAACGTTTGTTTTTCAATATATTAAAGGTAGTACTTTAGAAAATACCCTGCCTTTCTGGGATTGTTTGTATGAATTGGGAAATATTGAGAATCCTGTCAAATGCAGCGCATGCGCCGTAAACCAAAAAATTGTGACTGCACAATTTGGTAGAAATGCACTGATTTCTATGGAACCGCTCGTTAGAATTTCGTGAAATTTGGTAGAATATTAGTTCAGAACATGCTTAACTCGCCTGCAAACAAAAATTGAAATCTGACAGAAGACATGTTCAGAAAACGTTAAAATGCAAAACAGAAAATAAAAGAAGATCTCTCCCTGTCAAAATTTCGCAAGAACAGTGTCAATAGGCATGTATCTTTCTGAGTTTTCTAGAGACAAATAATGGAAAAAATCTAACGACTGGGTTTTCTGAAAATAAATCAAACCCATTATTAAATGCTGGTTTACTACCAGCTGTGTTGCCATGGCAACGTTACCTAGTCCAATAAAACATATCAAAATATAATCTTTTTTAGTTGAACTTTCATCTTGCCAATTTTGGCTGGCCAACGGCCAGTGGTTTAAAAATAACGATGAATAACGCATAGTTACCAGAAAACTGTGTTCGGTCACCTTAATGAAATACTGTTGTTTATCTACCTAAACGAGCCACCAGTATCTTAATTAATAATCTGAGTTCCCACCAAACTAAGACTGGTTGTAGAATTAATACCTTCCCAAATTACAGAAACTCAGTTTGTAATAAACGCTTCAGGCTATTGCTTGAATAAATACGGTTTTAAAAACGTTTTCTGTTTAGCATGTTACGATGTTTTTTAATCTAAACATATCATTTTGTTTAGGAGGCAACCAAAAGATAAAACTGAAGCTTAAACTTTCGAGGGCCTATAACCCATCTACGATGTTATTTCGAAGTCTTTTAGTATACTAAGAAAAGAAAGGAGAGCTGTGGACGGATATACGTAGAAAAGTATAACACTGTCTTATTTGTTTTTGTTTTTGTTTTGGCATTTTAAATGTTCAGTCTATGCTATTTCGAACAGATTAAATGCAGTTATTATTTCAGCCAATTCAACTATACGTTTAGGCCAATGGTAGGTGGTTTGGTGTAAAGCAGTCTTATTACTGGATATACGAACGTTTCCCAAACCTATGACGTCTATATTTATATATGAATATAGCTTTTATATTCCCTTGAAATAGGAACGAGGAAGTTCAATTCAGTTCAATTCAATTTTATTTAAACACGGTAAAATTCATCAGGAAATAAGAATACATTCAATAAAAAATAACATAGCATAAAATATCTAAGACATGCTAAAAAGACTAATCTTAAACATTACAACTAATCTTAAACATTACAATTCTAACTAAACCTGTTTTCTATGAATGCCGTGTCTCAAATTTAAAAATGACAGGGCAAGCTGTTTCAGAGAGTTACGCCGCTATAACTAAAGCTGGTTTTCAAATAATTAGTTCGAGGGAAAGGGACAACTAGTTTGTTTACAGAGTCCCAGAGAAAAGGGAAATGGTATTCGCAGTAGGTAAAAAGGTTTTGTTGAGCGTGTAGAATCATTTGTCCCTCGTCGTATTATATTTGATGAAAAAAATAAGACTATATATACCTATATACATGTATTGTGCAGATGAAAGAGATTTTGAACACAGGTATAGGTGTGTAACGTTTAAGCTAATAATGACTCGTTTTTGTTAGGCGGTGCTTCTCCTTGTTCGCGTTCGCGCAGATGTTTATCTGTAAGATGATCCGCCCACTTAACGTTGACCACTCAGAGCTAACTAACAGCTCTTTGTCCTTGCTGTTTTTAGAATAAGCTTGCATTTTCGACGCTGAAGAGATGGAAGTTTAATTACAGTAGTCTGACGCAGATATGAATAACAAACACTTACAAAGAGGTTTTTTACTCAAATCCCCCTTCATTTTACATTGTTTATATATTTTACGTGTACCTACATTTAATCATTCAAAATCCTGCTTAATGCAAATTTTCATCAGTGGAAAGCTAAAAAGGACTCTTTTTACGGCCTTTCTAAACTCCCTAATTCTCATACAGTAGATAAAGGGATTAAAAGCTGAGTTGCTAAATTCAGCCAGTGCTCCCCAAAACCAATAACCGTTCATTTTCATTTTCTTACATGGTTCAAAGCTAAAAAACTGAAGTAGTGATATAACCAAACTCGGAGTCCAGCAAATTAAAAACACACCTATGACTATGCCGACAGTAAACGCGGCTTTACGGTTTTTGAGTTGCGCAATAGCCTCGTCTGGATTGAAAGTTTCCTCCATCGTAATTCTTCTAATCTGAAGCCGAGCTGCCCTCAGTATATAGTAATAACAGACAGAGATGAGTATTGAAGGTAAAATGACTGTAATAGCTGTAGCTGCAATCCAGAGTTTTGGTAAATGGAATGGATCCGTGATGACAAGTCGTAAACACCCAAAAGCGATAGAAAAGATCAAGATTGGAATAAGAATGTTTCGAACACGATTCCAAGTCATAATCTCATTGTAGCGAATGTTTGCTATTGCTATATACCGATCAACGCTGACTGAACATAAACTGAAAGTTGTTGCAACTATAGTTTGCATAGTCAAGACCTCTATAGCTGTTGAAAGATTGTTGTCGCTTTCCCAGATATTCTTAACACTCTTTGCAACCCACAAAAGATTCATTATTAGCCCCACTGCAAAGTCAGCAACACCCAGTGACGCAATAAACGCATTTGAAACAGTCCTTTGACTTGAGACTTGATAAATGGCTGCCAAAATGAGAGCGTTACCAAAAGTTGAAGCCAACGCAAGCACTGTGTTGAAAGTAGCTAAAACGACAATCTCTATGTCATTGAGTGCTCCAGAACATTCATTAGTCAATGCTGTACTCGAAGAATTCATGTTTTACCAAGTGCTCGTCTGTTGAAAGGAAAATATCAGTGTCTGAGGTTTTCGTTTGTAGTTCTCTTAGTACTGTCCTTTCCTGAAGAGAAACTAGAAAGGTTACAGCCAGAATACTGACGTGATGCTTGAACGATTGAGATCAGTTCTACTGTGGCTTCTAATCACCGGACCTACGTCTTAACAAACTAGGAGAGCTGTTTCACATAATTAATTAACATAATGACTTCAAATTAGTCTGTCTGGATTTTCATCTTTTTTTCCCCTTTCTGACCTTATGAATAAATTAATTTCTAATTTGGGCTTTTTTCAGCAATTTACTCGTTACTTTCACAAAGTGTCAGTTTTTTTCTTGTAATTACATATATAATTGCATCGCATGAACGAAACTATGATGGTTTCATACGACAGTTTTCTTTTATTCATGAGCTATTAAAGAAAACGTCCAGTGTCTAATAGTTTCTTCAGACAGTTTGAATATGGATAAAGATTTGACAGTGGGCATGTATTCAGATTAAAAACCGCCCCAGCTTCCTGTTTTCACATACCTTGAAAACATCAGACTAAACATCAGACTATATTCACGTCTCTAAATTTTGAACTATTTAAGGATAAGTCCATGAAAGACACTCGGGATAGTGAATAATAAAACTTGAGAGCCTGAAATACTGAATATCATTTATTTGTTCAGCTGTTCTCTTCCCAGACAAAGCACTTTGTTTAGTATCCATTCAAGGAAATACAAGCGTCTTATATTTACTGCACTAATACCTTACCGTCACAACGGACGTACTTTGATTCGTTTGTTCTATTACCTCAAAGTCGAAGATGTTTTCGTTCAAATTTCTTAAAGCGCCAGTGTCACCCAAAGCGCTTTGCGCGGTTGTTTTTGTTTTGAAGTTTGGCTGGCGCGTTTGCCGGACGTTTCACAAATTATACCCTGCCGCACTGGCCTTTGAGCAAGCTGATATTTACAGTAGTAGCCTCTGAAAATAGTAATATCTTCATCACTAGATGTTACCGGAGAAAACAACTCTAGATCTGACTTTCTAGTAAACGCGTATGGAGCTTTTATAACAACCGATCGATTGATCGATCGATCGATCTCGATGGACGTAAAACCAGAGTAGCCACTCGATATAAAAATAATAAGACAAAAACAAGTAGTAAGAATATTGACGTCTTCATCGCTAGATGTCACTGGAGAAAACTATTCAAGATCTGACTTTGCATTCAATGCGTATACTTGGATCTATTACAGTCCGATCGATTGATTGCGCGATCGATCGCATCGACCGATGTCGATGGACGCAAAACCAGAATAGCCACTTTTGTAAAAATAAAACATAAACAGACAGTGAACACAAGGAATAATTAAGCAAAACAGCACAAGCTCATGACCATAAGCATTATTTTGGAGCAAGCCCGTAGGTACTGTTATTTTGTGGTAAATTAACGTTCCTTCTGTTTTCATTCGGCAAGGAATGTAGCACTATTTCGGCAAACACAGTGTCAGTACTATTGCTGAAACCCGTAGATGTTTTTCTTTCCCTCTGCTACTGATACACGGACTCCTTCAGCCGTACAACTTTGGCAGAGCCCGGAAGAATCGGCCTTCCCCTCAACTTTCGTGAACCCTACGAGGCATCCAATTTAAAGATCTCCTTCTCCACCACGAAAACACTTCAGAATAATTGAAATATGCAACGTAATCGATACGGCGACACTTAAATGTCAAATAAAAATTCACACTAGTGCTTTCGGATCGCTGACGGCAGCGATGGAAGAAGATACAAATCAGACTTCACGACAATCAAGAAAATGGCGTATTTTTCATAAAATGTATCTCGGCGTGCAAAGCACTTTGGGTGACACTGGCTCTTTTAGGCGTGCCCTACTGATATTTGATAAGAATTTCTATAGACTAAAGACAGGCCTGGTAATGCCACAGGACCCCCAGTGTCTCAAGAGGAGCAGTATGTGAATGTAAGTCTACTTTAGTTGAAAGAATAAAATAAGGTGGAAAGAGTGTCTAGGTTAAGGCGCCGTTACACTAGGCAGTTTTTCTTGCAACTTGTCCCGCAATTTCGTTGCACCATTGCGAGACAAGTTGCATGCAACGTTGCAGTGTTGCGAGGATCGTTGCGAGAAGTAGAACCGACTTCCACTTCTCGCAACGATTGCGGAAACAAAAAAGTTGCGCGACATGTTCATTTCAGGGCATGTTACACTGGGCAATTTTTCCTGTAACTTGTATTGCAACAAAATTGAGAGACAAGTTGCAAAAAAGATTGCCTAGTGTAACAACGCCTATATGTATGACACATAAAATGAACACTCTTTTAAAAGGATGGCAAGGACAACCAAACTGACAGTTAATTTGTAAGGTTAGTTTGATGCTGGTTGTTGTCAATTTTTTAACTCTCACTCTCTCTTTTGAAAAACATGATGAACAGAATTATGGGCGGACTAGAGCGTAGGTGTAGTTATATTTATATTAATAAATATAACTACACTACACACAACTATTTTTGTTATAAAGTCCAATTTGCTGCATTTAAACTGCTTAAGTTTGTTTTTACGGCTAAGTGGCTTGATTTGGCATAATTAATTAACCCAGCATAGATTGTAGCGCTTTTGCCCCTCTTTGTATGAGCGAGATTTTTTTTCATGAGTTAGTTAAATTATAGTCAATCACAATGACAGAGGTAGCTTCTTTAAAACCTTTTTAATTGTTCATGTAAATTGACGCACAGCAACACTGTGAGCATCAAACGAAGCCTGTCTTTTTTGTTTTTTCTATTTGTTGAGTGACGCTCTGGCAAAGATGTATCAGAAACTCGCAATTTGCCCAAAAGAACTCCAATTTGTGCTAGATTTTTTCAACTTTTTTCTTGACGTTAGAAGACGTTGATTTGTCCTTACACACCGGCTCTCTTGTGCTTAACCGCATTTTGGCAGGAAACTTCATCAGTTTATCAAATGTACCAAAATTAATGAATCCAAATAAATCATACCTGTGGACTGGTAACGAGACAAGATATAACACAAAAGAAAATACTTTCTTCCTCATTTTACGATGGCTATCGAATAACCTTAACTTGTTTTTTTTTTGTCTTAATTCATAGGCTTTTTCAGGACGTTGCCGCCTAATACAAGGGTATTACTGCACAGTTCATAACTAAGCGGGAAAAGCAGATCTTAGCATGGGCTATTGGAGTCGAAAAAGAAAACTATTCCTGAGATAATTAAGCAACCATATTTCTAAAAAGCCTGAAAATACATAACAATAAAATTGCGCAGCTGCCCTTAGTTTTCCTTTTTGGATTCCAATAGCACTTGATAAGATCGGCTTTTCCCGCATAAAACCCGAGTTTCTCGGACCATCCCGAGATGCCCATAAGGTATTGCGCAGTAATATAAGGAGGCACCGTCCTTAAAGGCAACCTGTTCTGTGATTGGCTGAAAGGGATAGAATTGGCTTACTGCTTCTCACTTTTTGTGCTCGGTCCCATGGCGTAATGGTTAGCACTCTGGACTTTGAATCCAGCTATTCGAGTTCAAATCTCGGTGGGACCTTCACCTAACCTTTTCTTTCCAAAGCTGACTATTAATGCATTTTTAAAATAAATGCAAGTTGTTTTTGAGCGGATTTAGTTCTGTTACTTTATTAAAGGATATTCTTTCCAGTCAGTTTTGTTTTCGTTTAAGTGCCATGTGTCATTTTCACGTGCATACTCTCGTTTTATTTCAATACCAGAGTATCTGTTTAATTTAAATTTTTACCTCATTTGTACTAAGTAGGTCCCATGGTGTAATGGTTAGCACTCTGGACTCTGAATCCAACGATCCGTGTTCAAATCTTGGTGGGACCTTATAACATTAAGCTGTTTCGTTAAGAGCATTTTTTACCATTTACTTTAGCTTTGATTTTTTTACAACATTATTTCGATCGATGAATGAAGAGTATAAGCAAAATGATTCTGTACAGATGGCGGACTTGACACGTTTATGACTTGTTAATATGGATGAAAAAACCACCCACAGGAAGTAATTTGGTATGATATGTCGTTGTTCGCTGAATTGTTTTACCATGGCAACAATATTCTGAGAGGCAGGTTTTTCAGAATTGTGATCTTTTCTGTTTTTTTCCTTGAAAATTTCTAACGCTTATGTGATAGCTCTAACATTTTTAGATCATTTTAGTTCTTCTTTTTGGCTAGAGTACTTTTGAGTAAATTTCGGTGGTTTTGTGAAGTTTTAGAAAGGAAATCAAGAAATTCAAGATGGTGTTTCCACGATATCTGCTCTTAAGAAATGAAATACTGACGTAATATTACGTCATGTGACGTCATTCCCTCAAATATTGGACTCAAAGGAAACGTGTTTGGATTCACCATACACTCTTTAAGTATCACTGTCATAACTTTAATATTCTTGGAATTAAGGAGTGGGAACGAGTCCGTCCGCCCCGCTTCCCACGTGCATCTCTGCGGATGACGTCACGTCTCGTGAACGAGTAGCGACTGGTGTTAAGAAATCAAGAACCCTTCGGTAAACGATTGAATTTCGACCAATCGCAGATTATTTTTTGTTCAGTGGCGCAAATTGTACATTGCACCTTTCAATGTTCAATTAAAACTTCAGAAATTTCCACGGAAATTCGAATTCTCGCGATGAAATTCCAAATCCTCTTTGTCATTTTGAATTTTTCATTCAATCTATCTCTTATTCTTGGAGACTTGTTTTTGAATATTTGAAATACTAGATTGACTGTAACAAGCAAAATTCAGCGATTTACGGCAATTCGATCCTAGTTGATCGATTTCCTTTTGTTCAGGTGTGGCCCAATTTATCCGTGAAACATTGTCTGAGCAATTAAGCTCAACAGATTTTAGTTGGGTTGACTTTGCCGATCATTTCATGTACCAAATTAAATGCAATATTTATGAGTGCTTTTATTATGATCCCGCAGACCACACTAGCCAGAGAGAAAAAAAGAGTCAAGGTACTAATACTTATTTCAGAACCGGTCTAGTTTCTTTCATAAATACAATGAGCCAAAGGTGCGGGTCATTGAAAACAAAAAATAAACATCCAAAATAGAGTCCTAATTAATGAATAGGCATTATTCGAAATTGTAATTACCGAGTTTAATTAGGCTTTTAAGTTGCGAAAATAGGGTTGGTAATTCACTTGAACAATCTTTTCACAGCTGGTTTGGAAAAATTTGGGGGGTAATTCCAAATGCGTTGCGGATTCACCAGGTGAAGGGTTCGATTTAACGAATTAAAGGTTTGTATTATGAATGGCATAATTTACTCAAAACTATCAACTTCATTACTTAATTTTTACTTGATATGAATAATGCATCTCTGGTATAAATTTAGCCATTAGCAAACAACCTGACACAAAATCATTAATGACTTTGCGTCCTTAGGAACCATTTACCATTTTAGGAGTTATATATATCTCACACAGCTGGAAATGAATTCACATTAGCAATTATCAAATTTCTGTCATGATCACTTTGAGGTGGATGTGAAAGGTTTTTAAGAGGCTCTGACTGTAAATATCGAGAATCGGCGGACAAGCTCAGAAAATCGAAAATCCTGATAACTTCCCAGAAGAACACTTTTGGGGAGCTATCTTCGAAAATATTACTTAAACCTTCAGGAATTCTATTGTTTTTGCGAAATTCGGAAAAACGGTTTTGCTTAATTTATTACGCAATAATCAGGCTTAAAATTAGACAAATTGAAAACGCTTGCTTTAAAACCGTTTGCAACGCCAGAAAACAATTTTAATTTCAAATGATAGCAATACCGTTATACTTTCTATCAATGGGAATTGCATGGAGTTTTGCTTTACTTATGTGGTTTGGTGGTTCTTTGAAACAAAGGCATTTTGCGCACTTCAGAAAAAGGCAAAAATTGGTAAACTACAGAGGCTTAAAATGGGTCTTGGTATGTCTAATATCGAATTGAAATAAACACTGTGATAACGTTTGGCCCTACTTCTATTATGATATGAAATAAAAAATCTGGGCAATTCAGGCTCGCGCTGACAAAAACAAAAATTAGCGAACCATTGTTGCCAAAATTTGCATAATGAAATGAATGAAATGAAAAGTAGTAGTTTGGGTGAGCTTAATTTAGAGAATTTTATTCACTGAAGACACACAAAGAATGGACTAAAACATTTCTTCAATCTATTCTTGCATTGTTTTGGGCCTGTACTATTTCTACGTAAAACTAAAGAGAAGGAGAAGAAGTTTTAAAAGTTCTACACAAGTTGTTGCGTGACCCGTGTCACGTGAATATTTTTGACAATTTGTCAACCTACTTATGGCAGTTTCTGAATGCGGTCTCCTACATTGGCCGCTGTTTTATACATGGCTAGTTCTCCAGCGAATACCGTACGCATCCCTGTGTTTGGGGCATACTGTCATGTGCAGTTGATATTCTACTGGGACGAAAATTCCGACAGGCAAGTCTAGAATTAGTTTCGTATACATATGACACCTTTCTCTTCGAGAGAAGAAAACTACGACATAGTACGTTGTTGTGTACGTGACTCGATCGCTCTTTTCAAACGGCTACTAAGATTTTAGGCGACGTTTTGAAATGACACTATTTTGGCCAGGAAGCAAAAGTGCAAAATTATTATTATGATTTATACGTATTTGTCAAAACATGTTGTGTTTCTATCAATAATATTACACTTGTATAAATATGTTTAAAATTAAACGCAAATCACGGACAGGATCGGTATTTATGAGTTCTTAATGCGGCTGTATATCTAAGAGATATCAATACACAGTTTGTTTGGTTTTACTTTGCAAGATCGCTGAGAACTCTTTCACAGTTTTGGAGGAAAAGATTTTCATGGAAGAATATTTTCACGTTTGCATGAACGTGCAGTGATCGGTTGCGTGACTCGATTATTTTGAGTGGTACTTTGTGTTCCTTACCTTACACAGCCATTTTAGCTCTCAATTTATACGCGTATGTCAACTTTAATGATTAATTAAAGAAACCGTTTGGATTTCGAGAACATTACTATTTTCCCAAAGAAACTGCAAATAACAAAGAAAGGCCACTGGTGCTGCAGAGTAAAGACATCTGACAAAATATGATAACCCACTGCACTCTTAAGTTTCACCAACAATTTTCCAAATTTGTTCGTAATTCTTCAGAAAGATAAATGAAGATTCCAGCGAATGCATCATCTAGTAGAAAGACCGTCTGAAAATAGTTACGGTAAACGATTTGTCATATTTCAAGTCGTCCTTCCATTACAGTTCTTTTTCCTATTATCCAAATTATGCAAATTTTGGCAACACTGGTTCGCGAATTTTTGTTTTTGTCAGCGCGAGCCTGAATTGCCCAGATTTTTTATTTCATATCATAATAGAAGTAGGGCCAAGCTTTATCACAGTGTTCATTTCAATTTGATATTAGACATACCAAGACCTATCTTTAGCCTCTGAAGTTTACTAATTTTTGCCTTTTTCGGAAGTGCGCAAAAATGCCTTTGTTTCAAAGAACCACCAAACCACATAAATAAAGCAAAACTCCATGTAATTCCCATTGATAGAAAGTAGAAGAGTATTGCTATCATTTAAAATTAAAATTGTTTTCTGGCGTTGCAACTTGTTTACAAACAAGCGCATTCAATTTGTTTAATTTTAAACCTGATTTTTGCATAATTAATTAAGCAAAACCGTTTTTCCGAATTTCTCGAAAACAATAGAATCCCAGAAGGTTTAAGTAATATTTTCGAAGATAGCTCCTCAAAGGTGTTCTTCTGGCAAGTTATCAGGATTTTCGATTTTTTGAGCTTGTCCAGCGATTCTCGATATTTACAGTCAGAGCCTCTTAAGCATCCTTTATATCAGGTTTCTAGCGTGCTTAATTATACATAGCTTCGACTTTTTGGCGGCTGGTCTTGGTAAGAGATTAGTGAGAGTGTTTTTAACTTAAGTTAACGGCTGTCCTAGAATCTAGGATTTTCCCGTCCCCAGAGCAATCTCTTACCTAGAGTCCTCAGGCTTCTTGATCAGCGAATGCTCGCCGGGAGAGGCTCTGGGGTTATTACCGCAGGAATCCCGCGGTTAATGGTTGTTATTTTTTACAGCGGTGAACAGCCAATCACAAAATCAAATTTCTCCCCTTACCCCAGAGTCTGTCCCGGCGGCCACCACCTGACCAAGAAGACTGAGGACTCTGGGTACGAGATTGTTCCCGGACACTGGACCTCGTGCCCAGGCGCGGGATTAAGAGGGTCAGGCAGCTCTGGGGACAAGAATTAAACGGAATCTTTAACATTGTTTTAACAATGCAATATGTTACACATATTTAGCCACTCTGTTGAATGGTGCTGAATGAAAATTTGATTACAACCAACCTTTTGAACCAACATCATTCAACATTTCTTTTGTTCTCATGAGCGAACAACTCGTAAACGAGTTCTGTAAGGGAACAAGTGTCTAAAGCATCATGAACTGAACCAGCATCTTACACGCACGACAAAGTTAGATTACTTTTTGGGGTCACTGGCAGCGGACTATCCTGAGGAAGAAGGACCTGAAAGGCCAACGAAGACGCCTTCGGGGAGATAAATCGTGTGAATCGTGTGTTAAAAGGAAAACTTTTCAGCTTTTCATTCAATATCAGTGTAGCGTCGTTCTCTGATGTTCTTCAAGTGAGCAACTGAACCGCCACTATTATGAAATTTTGTACTAAAGGCTATATGTTGAATGAAATACAAATACAGTGGGATGTTTATTTGATTAATACGAAATGTACTACAGTCAGTACGTGACACTTTAAACCCATGCTGTATTTTGCGTAATTACTATTCAGCCCCCCCCCCTCCACCCGGTAAAAAATGAACGGTCCCTTACATTCCCATACAAACTCTTATATTTTAATGAAGTGTGATATATCTGCATACGCGGAACAGACTGACTGAATATGCAAAATATAATGCATCGTGCACTTGGGGTGAAAAAACAGATATCAACTTCCAATAAACAAAGTTTTAGTGTGATCGCTTTTACATTAGATTAAATTGTAATGAATTTGTCTTTTCCAACGACTGGGCCTTCTTATCTGAACGTTCGGTTAGTTGCCGCCTTTTTGTCGTTCTTAGAATGCGTGACGTCGCGAACTGAAATTAGATTCATGTGATACGCGGAAGTGACTTCCAGGTTCCTATTTGTTAGTGTTTCATTTTCGTGAGACATAATCACATTCTGCTGTGGTTTTCGTTATACCGCTTTTGTCACTGTCTTTTCTAGCTTGAAATCTACCTTTTTTTTCGATTTGCCATAACATACAACCGTATTCATGGCTTTTGGTGGATGCGATCATTCCTCTACCAGTGGGCTTTCGTCAGACGATTCCGGCTACATCTGAGGAAAGCTGTTGGACTTGGCAAACCTTCCTAGAACCTTTAAACAACCAAAACGTCCAAGACAGCAATGACATAAAATGGAATCCTCAACCTCTCCTTGGGTCGCGAGTTGGAGAGTTTATTGAGCGTCTACAGGAGCAACATTCGATAAAAACAATCAAGAAAGAGAAGAAAGTAATCGAAGCCAAGGAGAATCTTGAGGGGCTGTCTAACTGTTCTTTTGAAGAACTCAAACGTCACTGGAACGCCTATGAAAGGGCTTTGAAGATTAAGTCTCATCTTGAGAGTGCGGGATCATACTGGACGATCCAAATGCTAGCTCGCTACATAAGACGTCGAGACATCGAATTTATTAAACCTCAGCAAAGACGGAAAGATAATCTAACTGAGGAGATCGATGATAAGTATAACCTGTCGATGAAAGCTATTGGTGGTCAGCCAAGATCTGCATACGATACAAGAATACTTCTGGACGCCATCTTACAAACGATTTGTGTCTACAAGAAATTGACCATTCGAACTGAGCAAACCATAAAATGTAATTCACTTCCTACTAATAGGTATGATTACATCATGTACTACAATAACCAGCCGATTGGAGTTGTTGAAGCTAAACGGCGAGGGTGCCTTATCGATAAATCCGTGGCACAGTTACTCATTCAACTTCTCCTTCTTTCAGCCCAGGATCCAGTTTTGTTTTATTTTGGTGTCTTATCTGATGGAAACCAATTCGTCTTCGCAGGCGTAAGGGAGGAAAAAGTTTTGTTCTTTCAGACTAACCAAAATAATTTGGAGGTAGCAACTATTCGATCGCGTCAGGGCCTGGGGTCCATAGTCGGCACAATGTTGTGGTTAATCCATGATGCCGTTACGGAGAGAAAATTTTTTTTATAACCCAAACTGGGCTTAACTTTGAGAACTGTATTAAACTAGACAAAGTGAAATTGGAGTTCATGTTCTTTAACGCCAGTGAACGTACCTACAAAAAAATACCTGCATACACTTGGATATGGAGACAAGAAACGGTATAAGCCAAGCTGGATTCGTAAAGACTCCGGGGCCAAAGGCTCAGTAATTAAACATACGCGGGCGTCATAAACCCGGCCCTAAAAGAGGGAGATGAGTATATATAGTGTTTTGTTCAGTTGTTTGAAATTAGCACTACAGCGTAGTTTTTAGATTATTTTTCACTGGATAATCGCTCAGCAGGCAATGATCTGTAACGTAGCCTGTGAACAGCCACCCTCTCCCCTCACAGGCTATCTGTAACGAAGCAGACTATTTTTCATTTCAAATTATTTTCATTTTATTCACTAAACAAATCCACTTAATCAGGTAATGTGATTGAATTGCTTCATAAGCTATAGTAATTTGAGACAATCAGAACATTGCACAATAAAATGAGTTCTCAGAGACTTTTGTCCTTTAGCTGCAGTGTAATTCAAAATGCACTAGATATTGCAATTAGGGGCCGATTACGAGGCGAGCTGGCTCGGTTTGCCGGGATCTCGGCACGTCTGTGAAATATATTAAAAATCAACTTTGCGATTACATGGAAAAATCTCAGCCCGGCTAGCTGGGATCCCGGCATCACGATGCCAGGATCTCGGCTAGCCGGGCTGAAAACTTACCATGTAATCGCGATTGCCGGGCCAGCCCGGCTAGCCGGGACAACACTTTCTCTTCACTAAATTTCGCTTCAGAGCAAAATGGCTCACCAGAAGATCAATATTTCTCTTTCTATATAACACATAAAGGTTTATCAGACCATAAAGCTACGTAAAACTGAAAATAATATGCCAAAATAATGAATTGGCGAAAATAAAAACACTTGGTTCATGCTCTTTGATGCAGCCATCTTTTCACACGACAGCTTCTAAATTTAGCCGCAGGCGGGCAGGCTCGCCTCATGTAATACCAGGCTGAGCAGTTATCTCGGTACACCGAGCCAGCCCTGCTGACTGGGCCAGCCCGGCTCATGTAATCGGCCCCTTAATAAGTGTTCTTGCCACTTTTGAATTACTTCATCAAATAATGAAAAACAAGCTTATTGATAAGGATCTTTCCTCATGTCTTAAAACCAGAATTGCTTATCTCGCACAATATTGTAATTAAACTGTAAATATGAAAAAAAAAAGATAAGTATTTACGTAAATGTTAATTCATGAGCTTTTCTTTACACATCTGTATGAACCCTCAGTATTCAGGCATTTTGTACCGTAAGTGCAACTGTGAGAGCCAGCCTTACTTTCATTTACGTCCTTGCAAAACGTTCCATCTTTATAGTAACCAATTCGACAAGTACATTTATACGAGCCCATTGTATTTGTGCAGTCAGCGTGCCATTGCACGTATGTATTCCGAGTTTTCATTCGTCAACATCTAAGCAGTGTTTTCCATGGTAACCATGGTGACATTCGCACGTGTAGGAACCAATGACCTTTATACAGTGCGCATGCTTTGGGCAGGAATTATTACCAGTTTCAAACTCATCAAGATCTAGGAAAAAAGTAAATAATAATAAAAAAAAAACGAAAGCGCCTGATGCATGTTTCTCGAAAGCCCGTAACATTTTGTCCCAGCGAAGAGCTAAAAAAACACATGAACGACTCATTCTACAAAGCTGTTGTCTTTATGACAAGATAATTGTCTTTATGATAAGAAAGGTTGAACTTATAGCAAAGTTTGTTTCTTATAATCGTGTGCTTACAAGATACAGTGTGAATTAACGTGCCCGAAATCGACCCAAAAAGTTTCGGGATTTCGAGAAACGCAAACCTGTTGCAGAGATTGTTGCTGGTTAGATGCGCATTTAAGTTCGCATTTATTTTCGTGTAGGTCGACCTTTTTGTTGGTTGTTTACAGTGCTTTCTTTTCCTTCAACGTTTTGTGTTTTTCAAGCAGAGTCCAAGGGAGGCGAATAATCGAAGCAAGTTCAAGTTGAGCAGTTCCTCAAAAGAGGGGTTCGTATTCGAGGGGCAGCTGTCCTAAGAAATAGGTACCTAAACTCTTTTCGACCTTTCAACAATTTGGGATGTGGCTATAATATGACATAGTTAAAGCCGATCGTGTGTCCACTTCGTCTCCCCCAGTCCCCTGAATTTCCCACCCCACTTTCTCCTGGTTAGGCTGACTTCTGAATAGAATACTATCCAACTTACCAAACCAGAGGAACACCCCTAGTCTCGATAACCATGGCTCGCTCAAAATACCACTACGAGACAACCTTTAACCCGTGTCTTCTGGGCAATTCTGTTTGATCACAATTATCAGCTTGAATGAACGTCATTATTTTAATTCTAACCTTTACAAACTACACCATCTCCCTTGAAGCCCGCGTGACATACACAGTTGTCATTTTTGCTGTTTTCTAATTTCACCCAAGATGCGTTAACATGACAGTTACTTCCTCTGCTCTTCTTATCTGCATTTTCAAATAAAGCAAATTTATCTGTCAGATTTTAAGACATATCGCTACAAATTCCCAAATTAACATCTTTCTTGACTGAAAATATTGAATAAACTCTCAACGCTGAGGTTGCTTTATTTTATTATCTGCTGTTTTTTTCTTTAACCAATTAAGATCGCCCACAAGTTCCCCTGTGCCCGTGCTCACAGGGTACCCACTATCTACAAGAGTGCTCCTAAGTTGATAAGTGGAATATACTGATAAAATTACGTGCACATGGCGTGAGTCATCGATGTCGCAGCATTCAAAATGCCGCATTTCCTTGATACTACTCCATCTTTTCAACATATGACCAACGTTTATATTTTTATAGTTTTCCTGGCAACAGCTGTTATCATAGCAACGGTTATGGACAGCCTCTCGTTTAATATATTGTCGATTATCTCGAAATTTAGTCAGACACTTTAGGGTGAAATTGGGAAGATCAGAACTTCACAACCTACACAATGTGTATGCAAAATTAGAGAAAAATCTGTAAGACCGTTTTCAAGGAAATCATGAATCATTTCTGATTTTGGTCATTCCTGCAATTGTCTCTAATATTCAAGAAAAATAAGTCTTAAAACGTTCTCGTTTAAGTTCAAAGATCTTTTATGATAGCAAAACAATCTAAATGTACATTGAGCTTCCTAGGTGGCTGTGATTGTAAGATATTTATGTTTGAGAACTGCTAAAATAAAGCACAAATCAGTCAAAAAGTTCGTAATTTGCATAAACTGATAAATCGGAGATACTTGGAAAATTCTCTTACAGATTTTTCTCTAATTTCGCATACAAGTTGTATAGGTTGTGTAGTTCCAATCAACCAAAAGTGTCTGGCTAGGTTTCGAGATAATCGACATTATATAAAACAAGGGGCTGTCTATAACCGCTGTTATGGTTTGTCCTTTATGCAAAATTTTGATTTATAAAAGATACACTCCTAGGCCAAAAAAAGACTGTTGCAGGCCTCCTTAACCCGCTTTTATTTTGCCGAGAAAGAAAAAATGTGTAAAGGGAAGGCCTAACTGCAAAAAGGAAAATACAAGGTCCCCTTCTAATAAACCCATGCTTTTGCAAAAAGAAGTCATTCTACGAAAATAGATTACAGTTGTTTGGCCTGTTTCAAACGTCCAACGCTTTTGTATGCGAAACCATTGGAAAAAAATACATATCCCTTATCTGCAAAGGACAAACGTACGGTGGTACCCGAGTGAGGACACCGATAGGGCAAGCGTAAGTGTCGATCTGTATTACCCGCGTGTCCGTTTTAAGCAGGCTGTCGGAGTAAACGCTATGGACACATGTTTTATACATACAAACACTAAAGCATGCAATTGTTTCTATTGTATTGTTTACTTTATTGTACATTGTATGTTTGTGTTATGTTGTGAATAAAATTGTTTCACTTTGGAAGATTATTTGTATATTATATTTACTTTAGGTCAAACTGAAAAAGCCTTACAGACGGTCTCTGTGTCTCTTTCGATCTCTAACTAAAATATACGTCCTCTTGGTTTAAAAGTGCTTTGCACTGGAGATGCAGACGGACTGAGCAACCCAATAAATGAAAATAAGCAGTGCACGGATAAAAAGTGTTGGTCATGCACGGCGAGGTTAACTTGCATGTAAGTCTGCCTCTACGGTCAGAGAAAAAGGGTCTTTTCTCCGTATTATATAACGGGTGTCCGCATTAAGCAGGCTAATGTAGCAGAAAATATACGAGCTTTCCTTCGGAACAAAATATACTTAGGGCCGGTTATTTAAACGAAGTCTTATTTAGACCACTGGTTTAAGACAGTTAATAGACCCATGCATCACCTTCTTATGGGTCATTTTAGGCATAATAGTGCGTTTCTAGTCATTGCTTTATGCCTTCTTATTAATTAAAAGTGTTTACAGTAGACAACCTTAAACTATTCGGGTTGGCAAGGATGAAATTGGCTTAGAACGTGGTTTCGTTAAATCCCGTCAGAACTTTGTTTGAATAACCGGTCCTTACAATTCTCAGAAAGAAGGTCTTTTTCCGCATTGCGTCAGGAAATTCAAACGTATTAAAAGGACAAATTTGAAGAGAAAATGTGTGAGCTTCCTGTCGACCGGGTCAAAATATACTGTCCGTAATAAGCCGGTGTCAGTAAAGTTGAGTTCCACTGTACCGGAAACTTACAATTCTCAGAAATGAACGGAAAAAATTGCTGTCTACATCCTGTTAAGTCTTTCAGTTTCTATTTTTTTCCGCATGGCGCCAGAGAATGAATTCAACTGATTCACTATTCGAACGAGAGCGCTAAAAAGTTGAAACCCCCCTCGCGGATTTGGACTCCCTATGTAATTGTAAAAACCCACGCTGTTATTCGCATATAAAGTACTGAAATAATTTCACGTTTCAATCTTGGCGAAGAAACGTTTCGTTTGGCATTTAAAATACTGCAAACCTATTCGCGAGGGTATTAAAGGAAATAAATAAAGTTGATTTAACATGATTGTCTGTTGTTAGTGTTCTTGCTCTCTGTTCTGTCGAAATTTTGGAAAGATGCCTATCGCTTTCTCAACCTTGAAAGTCTTGAACCGCTGTCCTAGCAGATTTGGACCCCCCGAATTTGGAGACCGGCAAATTTGGACCCCCCGGTCCAAATCTGCTAGCAAATATGGACCCCCAGGGGACCCAATCCGCTAGCGGATTTGGACCCCCCTCGCGGATTTGGACTCCCTATGTAATTGTAAAAACCCACGCTGTTATTCGCATATAAAGTACTGAAATGATTTCACGTTTCAATCTTGGCGAAGAAACGTTTCGTTTGGCATTTAAAATACTGCAAACCTATTCATAAATAGAGGTGAGTCAGACTTTAGATCAAGTAAATTGCATTTAAAGCACACGCTGCGGTTTTTCTTACAGAAGATACGATTTTAAAATCTTGTTTTCTTTCATACGTGTTGTTATTATTTTTCCAGGATTCTGAATTTAACATAGTTTGAACGGGTGGTTTAACAAAGGAAGTGCTACTTTTTAAAGTAACACCTCTTGGTTGGAAAACGCATTGTGCGCCCTGCAAAAAAAGTTTGCTTGACTACACAACTTAACAGGATTTTTTTTTTCAGAACCTCTCTTTTTCAATCATGATGTTTTGAATTTTTATAAGTCATAAGGACACCAAGAAAAGCATCAAGACTTTGCTGCAACAAAATTCAGTTATCACATGTAAACTACGTCATCGATGTTACAAAAGGCCTCTAAATAAAGAGCTAATTTCAACAGCGCGTCTTTGAAGAAAAAATTAGATAAGTTTATTTCTCAAAAAGCGTGCTTGCGTACACGCACTAGGAAAAGTGATTTCTCTTGTTCATTTTAATGAAAAATAGCAGAGTCATGGTTAAGGGTCCTTAAGGTTCAGTAAATGGAGTGCTACCACAAAACCACAAAACTTCTAAAAGTGTCTGAAACACGCGCTGCAGTATTTCTTACAGACGGTGCGATTTTAGAATCTTTAGTATTTTTTTTTACTCCCGTTGTTAATATTTATTCTAACAAACTTAATTTGAGGTGAAAAAACTGCCTCAATATTTTTATTTTGCCTCTTTAACAGCTCCAAAAACAATTTTGCCACGGAATTTTATTACCTTACTCAATAGAATGCTTGTTTTCAGGGGGGTCCAAATCCGCGAGTGGGGGTCCATATTTGGACCGGGGGTCCAAATCCGCTAGCGGATCTGGACTGGGTCTGGGACGTCTGGTAAAGTCTTCTGATGTTGATTGCGTCTGCCGTATTTTCCTTTTCTTTGTCGTTTGTGTGATTTATATGAGGCTGATAAGAGTCGTAAAATCCTTGTTTGAGCTTTGTCAGGAGCCATAATCTGGGAGGCGTCGTTCTAAGCAAAATGCAGAGATTTTCATGAGCCACCTTTTCAAAAACAAAACAAAACAAAACAAAACAAAACAAAACAAAATAGCTAGTCATATTTTCTCTGAAACATCAAGAATGAAATGAGATATAAAATTTTATTCAATTTATTTCAAATCAAATCGACAAACTTGTCGAACGTTCAGACTGCAGGACGTGTCCTCAGTCGAAACACCGAGGTATAACGCGGCTTACACCTATTCACTCTTTAAGAGGTTACTGGGTTTATAAACCTATTATTTATTTCCGTTACAACGAGTTTGTAAGCGATATAAAGCCGTATATTTAAATCGGCTTCAAACCACGTCTCTTCGTTCTGTGTTACAGACGATGTGTGAAGAGGCCAAGGCCGATATTATGGATCAGCCAGGCCGATCTGGTCCTCCGTCAACAGCAGATTTGAAGGCCATGTTTGCCGAACTTCTAGATGGTGCCAAAAATGATATTTTGGCCCAAGTGAAAGGGTCTATTGACTAAGTATATATGGATTTCGAAAGTGTTGAAGTTGAGTCTGAGGATGCTCAACCCGGTACAGAGGCCAACTCAGAAGACAACTCAGATTCTGCAGTTGCAGGAAAAATTGATGAATTCATTCAATCAAAGAAACCTGTCAGTGACGAGGGAATAAACAGTGACTCCTTTAAGTCACTTGCAGAAGAATTCAGTGTTACTGAGAAAACATCTCCTGCTATTGTTGCAAACTTGGCTGAGATAGTCAAGAGTCTGCTTAATGAGAAGCTTCCAAAGGAAAAGTCAAGTGAGGTACAGGGGCCAGAAAATTGCACTAACCTGGTGGCTCCCAAAATTAACAAGCAAATTTGGCAGCAGTTACGTCAAGAAACAAGAAACACTGATTCTGCATTCCAGAAGGCACAGTCCCTGCTAATATCAGGCCTTTATGCAGCTCTCCAAATGTGCAATAGTTCAAGTGGGGAACAAAAGAATGCTCTGACTCATACAGTACTCCTTTTGTTGTCAGCAAACAGAGATCTCAACCTCTTCTTTTTCTAAAGTTGACTGTGCATTTTTATGAATCAATGCAAGTTGTTTTTTAGCAGATTTGGTTCTGATACTAATATCTTTCTAATTTTTTTTGTTTAAGTGCCATGTGACATCCATTTGCATACTCTCGTTTTGTTTAATTTATATTTATTCTAGATCGGTTCCACCAGTTGGGTCCCATGGTGTAATGGTTAGCACTCTGGACTCTGAATCCAGCGATCCGAGTTCAAATTTCGGTGGGACCTTGATATGGTATGCTTCCTTTATTGAGAAGCGTATTTTTTTTTTGCTTAATTTTTATGAAATATTTTTATACTAATATGTTCATTACACTCAATTAAATTTAGAGGATATTACATGGCGGAGCAAAGAGTGGTTAGAACATATACATTATCACGAGAAAATAAAATTCATATTTACAAGCCACATTGTAATTTTCTTTCTGTTATACAGACAAGGGTGTAAGCACAAACTTTATCGCGTACTGTTGCAGTTCAGCAGCAGGGATTTCTTGAAGTTCTCTCTTTTCTTATTCACTTGCAAGGAACTACTTCAATAATTTTAAGTCATATGAAGGTTTCTTCTTTTCGGTAACGTTTTCCTGTTTACTAGACAAACTTCCTAATTTTGTGTGAACTTTGTTTTATGGTAAGTTTATTTCTCAATTTTCGAATGCTCTAAGGTTTTCCAAATGCTATAAATAAATAAAAAAATATGGGCTCGGTTTTCGAAAGTGGTTAAACCTAAATGAAACGTCAACCAAAGATGGCTTTGTGCGTGCAAGGCTCTTTCAAAAGCTTATTTTAAAGTCATTGTAAAGACAAACTGACAGGAAAAAGAAAAAAACAACAACTATCAAAAACGCAAAAAAAACCCTAAGAATTCTGAATATGTCTTAATTGATTAGTTGTATAATTGGTTCCCTGGTTGACGCCAATCCTAAACAGGGTGCTAGTTTTGAGATTCTTGCCTATTCAACGTAAATTGAAGAATTCATAAAGTCATTCTTTACTTGACGTAGAGTATGAAACGGCGTCGCTTTTATGTCCTTGTTGGGTCTTGGGTCTCGCTATGCTCATAAGGCTACCGCTGTTTCTCTCTAGAATGGTTCTCGGTGGGGACATCCATACACAAGTGACTGGATCGATCATGGAACGTTAAAGGGGAAAGACCGTGATGTTTTACCACTTAGGGTTTAGGAAAATTGTGAAAACACAGAACGTTTTTGTAATGATGAACATATTTGTAAACAGACAGTGCAATGCTAACATACACAAATACAACGCATTGCATTGTCGCTTGGCATGGTCCTCGAAAGTTTTTCAATAGGATATTCATAGTTGAAGAATTCTCTCGTGTCTAGCTCTTTTCATGAACTCGTTTGATTACACAGGTAATATATTTGGTAATCGACATGAAGTAATAAATTTCTCTAATAACTTTACAGGACTGAGGACCCATGGGTGGAGTCACTTTATGTAAAAGAGGTGGCATTGTCGTCATTAACAGCCGCCAAAACACTCTTGAAGAAAGACTTAGCACGATGCCATCTACTGAAAGTCTGCTCAATAGACTCAACTCGGCCGTAATGATTGCAGGGAACGGGACAACTAGTTTGTTTACAGAGTTCCAGAGAAAAGGGAAGTAGTATTCGCAGTAGGTGAAAAGGTTTTGTTAAGCGTGTAGAATCATTTGTCCCTCGTCATATTATATTTGATGAAAAAAATAAGACTATACCTATATACATGTATTGTACAGATGAAAGAGATTTTGAGCACAGGTCTAGGTGTGCAACGTTTAGGCTAATGATGAGCCGTTTTTGTTAGGCGGTGCTTCTTCTCGTTCTCGCAGATGTTTATCTGTAAGATGGTCCGCCCACTTTACGTTGATCACTCAGAGCTAACTCCTATTTCTTTCAACCGTTATTCTTTCATGAAGGGGAATCTTAAGCTTTTCGTCCTTGCCGTTTTTAGAACTAGTCTTAAAGAAACATTACTCTGGCGGCTTGCATTTTCGACGCTGAAGGGGTGGAAGTTTAATTGCAGTAGTCTGACGCAGATATGAATAACAAACACTAACAAAGAGGTTTTTTACTCAAATCCCCCTTCGTTTTCCATAGTTTATATATTTTACATGTACCCACATTTAATCATTCAAAATCCTGCTTAATGCAAATTTTCATCAGTGGAAAGCTAAAAAGGACTCTTTTTACGGCCTTTCTAAACTCCCTAATTCTCATACAATAGATAAAGTGATTAAAAGCTGAGTTACTAAATTCAGCCAGTGCTCCCCAAAACCAATAACCGTTCATTTTCATTTTCTTACATAGTTCAGGGCTAAAAAACTGAAGCAGTGATATAACCAAACTCGGAGTCCAGCAAATTAAAAACACACCTATGACTATGCCGACAGTAAACGCGGCTTTACGGTTTTTGAGTTGCGCAATAGCCTCGTCTGGATTGAAAGTTTCCTCCATCGTAATTCTTCTAATCTGAAGCCGAGCTGCCTTCAGTATATAGTAATAACAGACAGAGATGAGTATTGAAGGTAAAATGACCGTAATGGCTGTAGCTGCAATCCAGAGTTTTGGCAAATGGAATGGCTCCGTGATGACAAGTCGTAAACACGCAAAAGCGATAGAAAAGATCCAGGTTGGAATAAGAATGTTTCGAACACGTCATAATCTCATTGTAGCGAATGTTTGCTATTGCTATATATCGATCAACGCTGACTGAGCATAAACTGAAAGTTGTTGCAACTATAGTTTGCATAGTCAAGACCTCTATAGCTGTTGAAAGATTGTTGTCGCTTTTCCAGATATTCTTAACACTCTTTGCAACCCACAAAGGATTCATAATTAGCCCCACCGCAAAGTCAGCAACACCCAGTGATGCAATAAACGCATTTGAAACAGTCCTTTGACTTGAGACTTGATAAATGGCTGCCAAAATGAGAGCGTTACCAAAAGTTGAAGCCAACGCAAGCACTGTGTTGAAAGTAGCTAAAACGACAATCTCTATGTCATTGAGTGCTCCAGAACATTCATTAGTCAATGCTGTACTCGTAGAATTCATGTTTTACCAAGTGCTCGTCTGTTGAAAGGAAAATATCAGTGTCTGAGGCTTTCGTTTCTAGTTCTCTTAGTACTGTCGTTTCTTGAAGAGAAACGAAACTAGAAAGGTTACAGCCAGAATACTGACATGGTGTTTGAACGGTTGAGATCAGTTCTACTGTGGCTTCTAATCACCCGACCTACGTCTTAACAAACTAGGAGAACTGTTTCACATAATTAATTAACATAATGACTTCAAATTAGTCTGTCTGGATTTTCTTCTTTTTTTCCCCTTTCTGACCTTATGAATAAATTAATTTCTAATTTGGGCTTTTTTCTGCAATTTACTCATTACTTTCACGAAGTGTCAGTTTTGACAGTTTTTTTTTCTTGTAATTACATAATTGCATCGCATGAACGAAACTATGATGGTTTCATACGACAGTTTTCTTTTATTCATGAGCTAACAAAACGTCCAGTGTCTAATAGTTTCTTCAGACAGTTTGAATATGGATAAAGAATTGTCAGTGTGATGTATTCAGATTGAAAACTGCCCCTGCCTGTTTTCACATACCTTGAAAACATCAGACTAAACATCAGACTATATTCACGTCTCTAAATTTTGAACTATTTAAGGATAAGTCCATGAAAGACACTCGAGATAGTGAATAATAAAACTTGAGAGCCTGAAATACTGAATATCATTTATTTGTTCAGCTGTTCTCTTTCCAGACAAAGCACTTTGTTCAGAATCCATTCAAGAAAATACAGGCGTCTTATATTTACCGCACTAATACCTTACCGTCACAACAGACGTACTTTGATTCGTTTGTTCTATTACCTCAAAGTCGAAGATGTTTTTGTTCAAATTTGTTAAGGCGTGCACTACTGATATTTGATAAGAATTTCGACAGACTAAAGACAGGCCTGGTAATGCCACAGGACCTCCAGTGTCTCAAGAGGAGCAGTATGTGAATGTAAGTCTATTTTAGTTGAAAGAATAAAATAAGTTGGAAAGAGTGTCTAGGTTAAGGTGCTGTTACACTTGGCAATTTTTCTTGCAACTTGTCCCGCAATTTCGTTGCGCCATTGCGAGACAAGTTGCATGCAACATTGCAGTGTTGCGAGGATCGTTGCGAGAAGTAGAACCGACTTCCACTTCTCGCAACGATTGTGGAAACAAAAAAGTTACGAGACGTTCATTTCAGGGCATGTTACACTGGGCAATTTTTCCTGCAACTTGTATTGCAACAAAATTGCGAGACAAGTTGCAAAAAAGATTGCCTAATGTAACAACGCCTATATGTATGACACATAAAATGAACACTCTTTTAAAAGGATGACAAGGACAACCAAACTGACAGTTAATTTGTAAGGTTAGTTTGATGCTGGTTATTGTCAATTTTTTAGCTCTCACTCTCTCTTTTGAAAAACATGATGAACAGAATTATGGGCGGACTAGAGTGTAGGTGTAGTTCACTAGTTAGACTTAACGGCGCGATATATTCTTATTTTTGTTATAAAGTCCAATTTGTAAATGGTTTGAACCCAGGAGTCATATCATAATTCGGTAAATTGTGATCGTCCGGGTGAGTGTAGTCCTGAGAAGGACTGTTTGAGGTGACATTGACTGACGTTTCGACAACCTGAGCGGAAGTCATCATCAGAGTCAAGTGAACTGTAAATCGTCAGTAGATGTTATAAGTCTCTGGTCGTTGTCCTGATTGGTCGACGATCTCGTGATGTTATTGGTCGTCTGTCAGGTAAGCCGTGATGTTATTGGCTGTGAAGACTGTAAACGTGATTGGTGCGTTTCGATCCGTCTTTTGTTAGTCAAATGTCCGTTGGTCTATTGTTAGTCAAATGAGTCAGTTTGTCTATTGTTTGTCTGTCTTGTTATTGTCGGCAATCAGTCGTTTGTAAGGTGCAGGTAGCTGTTGGCAACGGTTCAGTGGTGTTTGTTCTAAGTTAGTAAACCAGCTTTCCAGAGTGATTCGTTGATAGTAGTCCGTACTGTAGGTAACGCATTCAGCAGAGTCCCAGTCGATTCTGTGGTTTGTTTTTAAATGGTGCTCAGCAATGTGATTGTTGATATCACCATTTCTAGTCGCTCGTTTGTGTTCAGTCAGTCGGACGTTCAGATTTCTGCCGGTCTCACCAATATAAGTGGCCTGGCAGTCGCAGCATTTGATTTTATAAACTGCTCCCCGTCTGTCGCTCGGTTCGTCTTTGTCTTTAACGTTCGTCAGTAGCTGTCGTAAAGTAGTGATAGGTTTGTGAGCAACGCGGATGTTGTAGGGTTGTAGGATTCGTGCGATAGTTTCAGAAGTCCCTTTGATTGCCAATTTCAGAAGTCCAATTTGTTTGCGTTTAAACTGCTCAAGTTTGTTTTTACAGCTAAGTGGGTTGATTCGGCATAATTAATTAACCCAGCATAGATTGTAGCGCTTTTGCCCCTCTTTGTATCAGCGAGATTTTTTTTCATGAGTTAGTTAAATCATAGTCAATCACAATGACAGAGGTACCTTCTTTAAAAACTTTTTAATTGTTCGTGTAAATTGACCCACAGCAACACTGTGAGCATCAAAAGAAGCCTGTCTTTTTGTTGTTTTTTTTATTTGTTGAGTGACGCTCTGTCAAAGATGTATCAGAAACTCGCAATTTGCCCAAAAGAACTCCAATGTGTGCTAGATTTTTTCAACTTTTTTCTTGACGTTAGAAGACGTTAATTTGTCCTTACACACCGGCTCTCTTGTACTTAACCGCATTTTGGCAGGAAACCTCATCAGTTTATCAAATGTACCAAAATTAATGAATCCAAATAAATTAGACCTGTGAACTGGTAACTTTCGGTTGTTCCGAAATTGCAGAGTGAAAGAAAAAGGATAAAAAAATTTTTTTCGTCCACGCTAGAGTTTTCGACTGTCTACTGTTGCCGTTGGAAGACGATTGAAAAGTAGGCTTAGATACAAATATCTCGAAAAATTGTCTAAATGTGTTTCCGGAAATTCTCAAAAAAATGTTCTAAATATCCGCCAAAATCTCTATTCGGGTTATAGTTGTTATGATGATTATAATTTTGATTCAAAAGGAACGGACGTTTTAGTTATCTTGGAGGAGGGGGAGCTTCAGCATAATCACAAGAGTCCTCTTTGGCTTCCGCCATTTTGTTTGTACTGGCTGCCAGAAACGTTGCGGCGTTTTCTTGTCCACACAGCGTCGGTGATACATGTAAACTATTCGCACCATCTTTTGAAGGCTAAACAGACGCGTTTGCTCGACGTTTACCAGTTTAGTCGTCAATAACAGCTGACATCGAAATTTTTGATCAGTAAACTTCTACTTTTTAGTGAACAAAGAAACATTTTACTTCATCAAATATCAATGGAACTCGTGTGATAACGTATATACAAAATTTTGGATTTATCAACTGAGTTGATAAGGTAGATTGGCCACCGTAAAGAGATTAAAAGCTGACGTTTCGAGCGTTAGCCCTTTGTCAGAGCGAATCGATTCGCTCTGACGAAGGGCTAACGTTCGAAACGTCAGCTTTCAATCTCTTTACGGTGGCCAATCTGCCTTATCAACTCAGTTGATAAATCCAAAATTTTGTGTTTCATGTCCCCACCGAGCGGCACCACAGTTTCTTTAGAAACTAACCCCTTATTTGTTTGTTGATTAGGTATATACTTTATGACTTCTTATCGGTATAAAAGTCACGTTAGTACCTCCACAGTTAAATGGATTCTCATGAATTGTTTTAACTTTGCTATATAGCAAGGTGTATACTTTAATGCGAATCAGTTTGACCAGTCGCTAAAATTGGTTCATGTCGCATCAATTTTCCAATCGTTAAATAAAAATACATTTAAGTAATAGCAGCCTTAAGGTAACCTTTCTCTGATTGACTGAAAGGGATAGACTTTGCTTACTGCTTACTATCACTTTTCGTGCTCGGTCCCATGGTGTAATGGTTAGCACTCTGGACTTTGAATCCAGCGATCCGAGTTCAAATCTCGGTGGGACCTTCATCTAACCTTTTCTTTCCAAAGTTGACTATCAATGCATTTTTTAAATAAATGCAAGTTGTTTTTTGAGCGGATTTAGTTCTGTTACTTTATTGCAGGATATTCTTTCCAGTTTTTTTTTCGTTTAAGTGCCATGTGTCATTTTCACGTGCATACTCTCGTTTTATTTCAATACCAAAATATCTATTTAATTCAAATTTTTACCTCATTTGCACTAAGTGACTGGATCGATCATGGAACCTTAAAGGGGAAAGACCGTGATGTTTTACCACTTAGGGTTTAGGAAAATTGTGAAAACACAGAACGTTTTAGTACTGATGAACATATTTCTAAACATATTTATAAACAGACAGTGTGTACGTAGCTTAACTCACTCTGTTAAAATCATTACAGTATAATTATATTTAATTTTTGATTGGGTGATTTAATTCTTATGAAAAATAATGAATGAGTGGCTGGTCTTCGATGGTCTGGGCTAACACTGTCGTTTTTCCAAGCAGTTGCAGATTCTTTAAATTTATCAATTGGTAAATACACAGAATAGAATGTAATCTATGCTTCATTGATTCTTATAGAGCCTGTTGTTTAGTGACAAGATCCTACTGTTATTGGCATCACTCATCAAGGGAAAAAAGTTACGGCAGAATCAGATCAAACTTCATTGATGATTAACAAAAAGAAACATATCGGTAAAACAAAATACAAAGCTCTCCGTGCAGAGGAAAAACAGCAAAAAACATTTTTTAAAATAAAAACAACAACAACAAAAAGCAAAAAGCGTCAACTGCCACGATATCTCCAGTCCGTGGGATGGTTGTTTATTTTTGTCAAACAGTGTCAAATAGAGATCTGATAAAAACCCTTGGGCTCGGTTTACGAAAGTCGTTAATCTTAAATAAAACGTTTCCTGAGGGCGAATTTTTTTCGTGCAAAGCTTTTTAAATTCATCGTAAAAATAGACTGAAAGGAAAAAGAAAAAGAAAACAAAACAAGACAAAAACCTTCTGAATATTTTTTTATTGATTAGTTATGTATTTGGTACCCAGGTTGACGCCAATCCTAAACAGTGTGCTGAATGATATTTTAGTTTTCAGAGGCTCAGCGGGCTCTTCGATTTCCGTTTTCTCCTTCCCATAAGCGCCTCGAGCTCGCACTTTGCGCTCGTTTCTAGCCGCCCGTGTTCTCGCTGGCTCAAAGGCGAAGGGCCTGTGAAGGAGGCAGCGGAGGCCTGATAATGGTACCTAAAATCTTTTGCACTCATAGTTGACCGGTGGTCCCATGGTGTAATGGTTAGCACTCTGGACTTTGAATCCAGTGATCCGAGTTCAAATCTCGGTGGGACCTTTACCTAACCTTTCTTCCCAAAGTTGACTATTAATGCATTTTTTTAAATCAAGCAAGTTGTTTTTGAGGGGCTTTAGTTTTGATACTAATCTTTTTCTAGTTCTTTTTTTTCGTTTAAGTGCCACCTGACATTTTAATATGAATGTACTCGTTTTATTTCAATACCGGCATATCTAATTGGAATTTATTCCCCCAAGTTCCACCAGGTTGGTCCTATGGTGTAATGGCTAGCACTCTGGACTCTGAATGCAGCGATCCGAGTTCAAATCTCGGCGGGGACCTTGGTACGGTATGCTTCCTTTATTGAGAAGCTTAGTTTTGCTTCAATTTTTCGAAATATTTGTATTCTATCCTATCACCACACAACACTAAATTAAATTCAGAGGATGTTACACGGCAGCACAAAGATATGAATTTTATCTTCGAGTGATGAAAACATCCTTTTTACCACGAGAAAATGAAATTTATATCTTGGAGCCGCAGTGCAATTTTTAATTTTGTTATGTGGACAAGGATGAAGCACAAACTGTATCTCCACATATTATCCCCAACGGGAGGTCCCATGGTGTAATGGTAAGCACTCTGTACTCTGAATTCAGCGATCCGAGTTGAAATCTCGGTGGGACCTTGCCACCGGTGTGCGAAACAACCTTTTTTTTGCTTCAATTTTTTGAATCTATTAATTACGCTACATATATTAAGTAATTAGACACTTATCTCGCCGCCTAATTCACTCAAAATAAAAACTTTGAATGCGGGGAACCACACAACGCAAAATAAAACTCAGGCGTTACTTCTTTTTGCCCGGCTCGTTTTGTTGAGATGCTCGTACCAGACGCCACTGTAACGTGTAAGTAAACTGTTTTGAATGCAAGGCACACTTTTAATCAGGTCAATATTTCAACTAGTACAAGAAGTCATCTTCAGGGCCAGTGCTAAACTGAAGTATATAAGGACTCTAATATTTAAATTTAAACGTTATTTTGAAGACACATGGTCAGGGAAGATTGTCAAATGGAGATCTGCGAAAAATCTTGGGCTCAGTTTTCGAAAGTCGTTAATCTTAAATAAAACCTTTCCCGATGGTGAATTTTTTTCGTGCAAAGCTCTTTCAAAAGCATATTTTAAATTCATTGTAAAGATAAACTGCAAGGAAAACGGAAAAACTAAAAGAAACAAAAACAAAATAAAACGGAACAAAAACCGTCTGAATGTCTTTATTGATTAATTGTATAATTGATTCCCGGGATGACGCCAATCCCAAACAGGGTGCTGAGCGAGATATTAGTTTTGAGAGGCCTCGTGAAAGAGACACGGCTCTTCGCTTTTCGTTTTCTCCTTCCCATGACGCCTCGCACTCGCGCTTCACGCTCGTTTCCAGTCGCCCCCGCTATCGCTTGTTCAAAGGCGAAGGGCCTGTGGAGGAGGCAGCAGAGGCCAATATATAATGGTCAACCTCGTTCCCAGGACTTTTCCCTTTTGAAAAAATTCGAAAAAGGGAAAACGAGGGAAAAAAAAGGTATCTAAATTCTTAGCATTTATATCTAACCGGTGGTCCCATGGTGTAATGGTTAGCAGTCTGGACCCGGAATCCAGCGATCCGAGTACAAATCCAACCCAACCTTTTCTTTTTCTAAAGTTGACTGTGCATATTTATAAATCAATGCAAGTTGTTTTTTAGCGGATTTAGTTCTGATACTAATATCTTTCTAATTTTTTTTTGTTTAAGTGACATGTGACATTCTATTTGCATACTCTCGTATTGTTTAATTTAGATTTATTCTAGATCAGTTCCACCAGTTGGGTCCCATGGTGTAATGGTTAGCACTCTGGACTCTGAATCCAGCGATCCGAGTTCAAATCTCGGTGGGACCTTGATATGGTATGCTTCCGTTATTGGGCGGCGTATTTTTTTTTTTGCTTAATTTTTATGAAATATTTTTATACAAATATATTCATTACACTCAATTAAAATTAGAGGATATTACATGGCGGAGCAAAGAGTGGTTAGAACATATATATTATCACGAGAAAATAAAATTCATATTTACAAGCCACATTGTAATTTTCTTTCTGTTATACAGACAAGGTGTAAGCACAAACTTTATCGCGAACTGTTGTAGTTCAGCAGCAGGGATTTCTTGAAGTTCTCTCTTTTCTTATTCACTTGCAAGGAACTATTTCAATAATTTCAAGTCATATGAAGGTTTCTTCTTTTCGGTAACGTTTTCCTGTTTACTAGGCAAACTTCCTAATTTTTGTGTGAACTTTGTTTTATGGTGGGTTTATTTCTCAATTTTTGAATGCTCTAAGGTTTTCCAAATGCAATTATTATAAATAAATGATTCTGATTTCTTTGAACAAAGCTTGATTCCCATCAAGTATTCGTACAGCAAAGGTGTATTCAACTATGTTGGACAATGTTTGATCCGTTTGATTGATGCAAACCTGATCTCTTGAACATATATCTGTAGGTAGGTCCCATGGTGTAATGGTTAGCACTCTGGATTCTGAATCCAGCGATCCGAGTTCAAATCTCGGTGGGACCTTGCAATGGTACGCTTCCTCTTCCCTCCGATTATTTTGTTCTATTCTTTTCTTTACGCTAAATACATTAAGTATTTAGACTGTTACCTCTATGCCCCCCCCTCCCAAATTACTCAAACAAATCCTGATGATTTGATGTAATCGTTTTTTATTGTTGTCGAACATTGTCAAATGGAGATCTGCGAAAAATATGGGCTCGGTTTTCGAAAGTGGTTAAACCTAAATGAAACGTTAACCAAGGGTGACTTTGTGCGTGCAAGGCTTTTTCAAAAGCTTATTTTAAAGTCATTGTAAAGACAAACTGACAGGAAAAAGAAAAACAACAACAAACAAAAACGCAAAAAAAAAAACTAAGAATTCTGAATATGTCTTTATTGATTAGTTGTATAATTGGTTCCCTGGTTGACGCCAATCCTAAACAGGGTTGCTAAATTTGAGATTCTTGCCTATTCAACGTAAATTGAAGAATTCATATAGTCATTCTTTACTTGACGTAGAATATGAAACGGCGTCGCTTTTATGTCCTTGTTGGGTCTTGGGTCTCGCTATGCTCATAAGGCTACCACTGTTTCTCTGCGTGCATGGTTCTCGGTGGGGACACCCATACACAAGTGACTGTATCAATCATGGAACCTTAAAGGGGAAAGACCGTGATGTTTTACCACTTAGGGATTAGGAAAATTGTGAAAACACAGAACGTTTTTGTACTGATGAACATATTTGTAAACAGACAGTGCAATGCTTACATACACAAATACAACGCATTGCATTGTCGCTTTACATGGTCTTCGAAAGTTTTTCAATTTGATATTCATAGTTGAAGAATTCTCTCGTGGCTAGCTCTTTTCATGACCTCGTTTGATTACGTAGGTAATATATTTGGCAATCGGCATGAAGTTATAAATTTCTCTAATAACTTTTCAGGACTGAGGACCCATGGGTGGAGTCACTTTATGTAAAAGAGGTAGCATTGTCGTCATTAACAGCCGCCAAAACACTCTTGAAGAAAGACTTAGCACGATGCCATCTACTGAAAGTCTGCTCAATGGACTCAACTCGGCCGCAATGATTGCAGTTGGGGCTATTCTCAACTGTACCACTTAGGGTTTAAAAATGAAAATAGACCACCGTTAGAGTCACCCTAGTACAATTTAGAGTATTGTACGTAATGTGCTGGAAAAACTATGAAAGAAAAATTTTTTGTCAAATGTAAGTACCTCTTAGGAATAAATATGAATTCGAACCAAATTTAAATTATCCGACGATCGCCACCGTCTCTTTTATTGGAATTTCCCCTCCCCCCCCCCCTCCACCCCGCCCCCGCGGAGGGATATTGTCCCACTAAAGAATAATGAAACGAAATGTAACTTGAGCTTTCCTACTTCTGACTAATTATGCTGGAAAATGTTGCCATTATTTTCTTTACATTATGGACGCAGCCTCTCTTTGTTACCGCGTGTACGTTCTGCGCATGTCAGGGTATTTGGGTTTCTTTAAGGAATTTGCCCACTGATACAACAATACAGCCCACGCAAAAATAATCTAAACGTTAAATATCCAGAAAATAGTTCTCTTTGCCTTCATCTTATCATTACGGTCTTATCGTAGACGAATGAAAAAGAAGATACGTTAACTTATTCAAAGGAAAAAGGCAAAGGAAATGACATGTAGGCAATTCGTATGTCTTTTGAATCCTCGCCTGTATCTTAGGTTGGTTTCGCTCGGTCTGCTGTTTTTCTTACGTCAGGAAAGTATGCTCAGTTGCTCAACTTTCAATATGGGGACCATGAAAGTGGTTTCATGTTTCAGATAGCAAGGAATGGTTTGTTAACTGGGTGAAGAAGAAGAGTCAGTCAAAATTGTGCTCAGGAAATGAGCAGTAGATATAAAACGACTAGTGTTCTTGTATGTATATATATAGTAGGGTTTGATGCTAGTCATACTGCAAATTTTAAAGCTTTTGTTTTACGCTGGATAAAACTAACGCTGTAGGGTCACCCTCAGTACACGTACAGTTGGCATTAAAAAAAAAATTATTATAGCGCGACTAGTTGTCGCATGATCGAGCCTAATTTTAATGCACCTGACGGTCACTTATTATTCCGCATAAATGAAGCTAAATGAACCACCACAACCTGTGTTATCCAATATCCCACCAAATTTCGCGCGTTTATCATTGAGCAAACTGTTGTGTAGCCGCCTAAATGACGCGCCAGTGTCTTAATTAAGACTGGTTGTAGAATTAATGCCTTCCCAAATTACAGAAACTCAGTTTGTAATAAACGCCTCAGGCGATTGCTCGAATAAATACGGTTAAATGTTTTCTGTTTAGCATGTTAGGATGTTTTTTAATCTAAACATATCGTTTTGTTTAGGAGGCAACCAAAAGATAAAACTGAAGCTTAAACTTTCGAGGGCCTATAACCCATCTACGATGTTATTTCGAAGTCTTTTAGTATACTGAGGAAAGAAAGAAGAGCTGTAGACGGATATACGATAGATATGAATAACAAACACTAACAAAGAGGTTTTTTCACTCAAATCCCCCTTCATTTTACATTATTTATATATTTTACATGTACCTACATTTAATCATTCAAAATCCTGCTTAATGCAAATTTTCGTCAGTGGAAAGCTAAAAAGGATTCTTTTTACGCCCTTTCTAAACTCCCTAATTCTCATACAATAGATAAAGGGATTAAAAGCTGAGTTGCTAAATTCAGCCAGTGCTCCCCAAAACCAATAACCGTTCATTTTCAGTTTCTTACATGGTTCAGAGCTAAAAAACTGAAGTAGTGATATAACCAAACTCGGAGTCCAGCAAATTAAAAACACACCTATGACTATGCCGACAGTAAACGCGGCTTTACGGTTTTTGAGTTGCGTAATAGCCTCGTCTGGATTGAAAGTCTCCTCCATCGTGATTCTTCTAATCTGAAGCCGAGCTGCCTTCAGTATATAGTAATTACAGACAGAGATGAGTATTGATGGTAAAATGACTGTAATGGCTGTAGCTGCAATCCAGAGTTTTGGTAAATGGAATGGATCCGTGATGACAAGTCGTAAACACGCAAAAGCGATAGAAAAGATCCAGATTGGAATAAGAATGTTTCGAACACGATTCCAAGTCATAATCTCATTGTAGCGAATGTTTGCTATTGCTATATATCGATCAACGCTGACTGAGCATAAACTGAAAGTTGTTGCAACTATAGTTTGCATAGTCAAGACCTCTATAGCTGTTGAAAGATTGTTGTCGCTTTCCCAGATATTCTTAACACTCTTTGCAACCCACAAAGGATTCATAATTAGCCCCACCGCAAAGTCAGCAACACCCAGTGACGCAATAAACGCATTTGAAACAGTCCTTTGACTTGAGACTTGATAAATGGCTGCCAAAATGAGAGCGTTACCAAAAGTTGAAGCCAACGCAAGCAGTGTGTTGAAAGTAGCTAAAACGACGATCTCCATGTCATTGAGTGCTCCAGAACATTCATTAGTCAATGCTGTACTCGTAGAATTCATGTTTTACCAAGTGCTCGTCTGTTGAAAGGAAAATATCAGTGTCTGAGGCTTTCGTTTGTAGTTCTCTTAGTACTGTCGTTTCCTGAAGAGAAGCGAAACTAGAAAGGTTACAGCCAGAATACTGAAATGGTGTTTGAACGGTTGAGATCAATTCTACTGTGGCTTCTAATCACCCGACCTACGTCTTAACAAACTAGGAGAGCTGTTTCACATAATTAATTAACATAATGACTTCAAATTAGTCTGTCTGGATTTTCATCTTTTTTTCCCCTTTCTGACCTTATGAATACATTAATTTCTAATTTGGGCTTTTTTCAGCAATTTACTCGTTAATTTCACGAAGTGTCAGTTTTTTTCTTGTAATTACATAATTGCATCGCATGAACGAAACTATGATGGTTTCATACGACAGTTTTCTTTTATTCATGAGCTAACAAAACGTCCAGTGTCTAACAGTTTGAATATGGATAAAGATTTGTCAGTGTCATGTATTCAGATTAAAAACCGCCCATGCCTGTTTTCACATACCTTGAAAACATCAGACTAAACATCAGACTATATTCACGTCTCTAAATTTTGAACTATTTAAGGATAAGTCCATGAAAGACACTCCGGATAGTAAATAATAAAACTTGAGAGCCTGAAAGACTGAATATCATTTCTTTGTTCAGCTGTTCTCTTTCCAGACAAAGCACTTTGTTCAAAATCCATTCAAGGAAATACAGGCGTCTTATATTTACCGCACTAATACCTTACCGTCACAACAGACGTACTTTGATTCGTTTGTTCTATTACCTCAAAGTCGAAGATGTTTTTGTTCAAATTTCTTAAGGCGTGCACTACACATTGCAGTGTTGCGAGGATCGTTGCGAGAAGTAGAACCGACTTCCACTTCTCGCAACGATTGCGGAAACAAAAAAGTTGCGAGACGTTCATTTCAGGGCATGTTACACTGGGCAATTTTTCCTGCAACTTGTATTGCAACAAAATTGCGAGACAAGTTGCAAAAAAGATTGCCTAGTGTAACAACGCCTATATGTATGACACATAAAATGAACACTCTTTTAAAAGGATGACAAGGACAACCAAACTGACAGTTAATTTGTAAGGTTAGTTTGATGCTGGTTATTGTCAATTTTTTAGCTCTCACTCTCTCTTTTGAAAAACATGATGAACAGAATTATGGGCGGACTAGAGCGTAGGTGTAGTTTACTAGTTAGACTTAACGGCGCGATATTTTTATTTGTGTTATAAAGTCCAATTTGTTTGCGTTTAAACTGCTCAAGTTTGTTTTTACGGCTAAGTGGGTTGATTCGGCATAATTAATTAACCCAGCATAGATTGTAGCGCTTTTGCCCCTCTTTGTATGAGCGAGATTTTTTTTCATGAGTTAGTTAAATCATAGTCAACCACAATGACAGACGTAGCTTCTTTAAAAACTTTTTAATTGTTCATGTAAATTGACGCACAACAACACTGTGAGCATCAAACGAAGCCTGTCTTTTTTGTTTTTTCTATTTGTTGAGTGACGCTCTGGCAAAGATGTATCAGAAACTCGCAATTTGCCCAAAAGAACTCCAATGTGTGCTAGATTTTTTCAACTTTTTTCTTGACGTTAGAAGACGTTGATTTGTCCTTACACACCGGCTCTCTTGTGCTTAACCGCATTTTGGCAGGAAACCTCACCTGTTTATCAAATGTACCAAAATTAATGAATCCAAATAAATCATACCTGTGGACTGGTAACGAGACAAGATATAACACAAAAGAAAATACTTTCTTCCTCATTTTACGATGGCTATCAAATAACCTTAACTTGTTTTTTTTTTTTGTTTTAATTCATAGGCTCTTTCAGGACGTTGCCGCCTAATACAAGGGTATTACTGCACAGTTCATAACTAAGCGGGAAAAGCAGATCTTAGCATGGGCTATTGGAGTCGAAAAAGAAAACTATTCCTGAGATAATTAAGCAACCATATTTCTAAAAAGCCTGAAAATACATAACAATAAAATTACGCAGCTGCCCTTAGTTTTCCTTTTTGGATTCCAATAGCACTTGATAAGATCGGCTTTTCCCGCATAAAACCCGAGTTTCTCGGACCATCCCGAGATGCACATAAGGTATTGCGCAGTAATATAAGGAGGCACCGTCCTTAAAGGCAACCTGTTCTCTAATTGGCTGAAAGGGATAGAATTGGCTTACTGCTTCTCTCTTTTTGTGCTCGGTCCCATGGCGTAATGGTTAGCACTCTGGACTTTGAATCCAGCTATTCGAGTTCAAATCTCGGTGGGACCTTCACCTAACCTTTTCTTTCCAAAGCTGACTATTAATGCATTTTTAAAATAAATGCAAGTTGTTTTTGAGCGGATTTAGTTCTGTTACTTTATTAAAGGATATTCTTTCCAGTCAGTTTTTTTTTTCGTTTAAGTGCCATGTGTCATTTTCACGTGCATACTCTCGTTTTATTTCAATACCAGAGTATCTGTTTAATTTAAATTTTTACCTCATTTGTACTAAGTAGGTCCCATGGTGTAATGGTTAGCACTCTGGACTCTGAATCCAACGATCCGTGTTCAAATCTTGGTGGGACCTTATAACATTAAGCTGTTTCGTTAAGAGCATTTTTTACCATTTACTTTAGCTTTGATTTTTTTACAACATTATTTCGATCGATGAATGAAGAGTATAAGCAAAATGATTCTGTACAGATGGCGGACTTGACACGTTTATGACTTGTTAATATGGATGAAAAAACCACCCACAGGAAGTAATTTGGTATGATATGTCGTTGTTCGCTGAATTATTTTACCATGGCAACAATATTCTGAGAGGCAGGTTTTTCAGAATTGTGATCTTTTCTGTTTTTTTCCTTGAAAATTTCTAATGCTTATGTGATAGCTCTAACATTTTTAGATCATTTTAGTTTTTCTTTTTGGCTAGAGTACTTTTGAGTAAATTTCGGTGGTTTTGTGAAGTTTTAGAAAGGAAATCAAGAAATTCAAGATGGTGGTTCCACGATATCTGCTCTTTAGAAATGAAATACTGACGTAATATTACGTCATGTGACGTCATTCCCTCAAATATTGGACTCAAAGGAAACGTGTTTGGATTCACCATACACTCTTTAAGTATCACTGTCATAACTTTAATATTCTTGGAATTACGGAGTGGGAACGAGTCCGTCCGCCCTCCCCGCTTCCCACGTGCATCTCTGCGGATGACGTCACGTCTCGTGAACGAGTAGCGACTGGTGTTAAGAAATCAAGAACACTTCGGTAAACGATTGAATTTCGACCAATCGCAGATTATTTTTTGTTCAGTGGCGCAAATTGTACATTGCACCTTTCAATGTTCAATTAAAACTTCAGAAATTTCCACGGAAATTCGAATTCTCGCGATGAAATTCCAAATCCTCTTTGTCATTTTGAATTTTTCATTCAATCTATCTCTTATTCTTGGAGACTTGTTTTTGAATATTTGAAATACTGGTCATTTACATAGATTGACTGTAACAAGCAAAATTCAGCGATTTACGGCAATTCGATCCTAGTTGATCGATTTCCTTTTGTTCAGGTGTGGCCCAATTTATCCGTGAAACATTGTCTGAGCAATTAAGCTCAACAGATTTTAGTTGGGTTGACTTTGCCGATCATTTCATGTACCAAATTAAATGCAATATTTATGAGTGCTTTTATTATGATCCCGCAGACCACACTAGCCAGAGAGAAAAAAAGAGTCAAGGTACTAATACTTATTTCAGTACCGGTCTAGTTTCTTTCATAAATACAATGAGCCAAAGGTGCGGGTCATTGAAAACAAAAAATAAACATCCAAAATCGAGTCCTAATTAATGAATAGGCATTATTCGAAATTGTAATTACCGAGTTTAATTAGGCTTTTAAGTTGCGAAAATAGGGTTGGTAATTCACTTGAACAATCTTTTCACAGCTGGTTTGGAAAAATTTGGGGGGTAATTCCAAATGCGTTGCGGATTCACCAGGTGAAGGGTTCGATTTAACGAATTAAAGGTTTGGATTATGAATGGCATAATTTACTCAAAACTATCAACTTCATTACTTAATTTTTACTTGATATGAATAATGCATCTCTGGTATAAATTTAGCCATTAGCAAACAACCTGACACAAAATCATTAATGACTTTGCGTCCTTAGGAACCATTTACCATTTTAGGAGTTATATATATCTCACACAGCTGGAAATGAATTCACGTTAGCAATTATCAAATTTCTGTCATGATCACTTTGAGGTGGATGTGAAAGGTTTTTAAGAGGCTCTGACTGTGTAAATATCGAGAATCGGCGGACAAGCTCAGAAAATCGAAAATCCTGATAACTTCCCAGAAGAACACTTTTGGGGAGCTATCTTCGAAAATATTACTTAAACCTTCAGGAATTCTAGTGTTTTCGGGAAATTCGGAAAAACGGTTTTGCTTAATTTATTACGCAATAATCAGGCTTAAAATTAGACAAATTGAAAACGCTTGCTTTAAAACCGTTTGCAACGCCAGAAAACAATTTTAATTTCAAATGATAGCAATACCGTTATACTTTCTATCAATGGGAATTGCATGGAGTTTTGCTTTACTTATGTGGTTTGGTGATTCTTTGAAACAAAGGCATTTTGCGCACTTCAGAAAAAGGCAAAAATTGGTAAACTACAGAGGCTTAAAATGGGTCTTGGTATGTCTAATATCGAATTGAAATAAACACTGTGATAACGTTTGGCCCTACTTCTATTATGATATGAAATAAAAAATCTGGGCAATTCAGGCTCGCGCTGACAAAAACAAAAATTAGCGAACCATTGTTGCCAAAATTTGCATAATGAAATGAATGAAATGAAAAGTAGTAGTTTGGGTGAGCTTAATTTAGAGAATTTTATTCACTGAAGACACACAAAGAATGGACTAAAACATTTCTTCAATCTATTCTTGCATTGTTTTGGGCCTGTACTATTTCTACGTAAAACTAAAGAGAAGGAGAAGAAGTTTTAAAAGTTCTACACAAGTTGTTGCGTGACCCGTGTCACGTGAATATTTTTGACAATTTGTCAACCTACTAATGGCAGTTTTTGAATGCGGTCTCCTACATTGGCCGCTGTTTTATACATGGCTAGTTCTCCAGCGAATACCGTACGCATCCCTGTGTTTGGGGCATACTGTCATGTGCAGTTGATATTCTACTGGGACGAAAATTCCGACAGGCAAGTCTAGAATTAGTTTCGTATACATATGACACCTTTCTCTTCGAGAGAAGAAAACTGCGACATAGTACGTTGTTGTGTACGTGACTCGATCGCTCTTTTCAAACGGCTACTAAGATTTTAGGCGACGTTTTGAAATGACACTATTTTGGCCTGGAAGCAAAAGTGCAAAATTATTATTATGATTTATACGTATTTGTCAAAACATGTTGTGTTTCTATCAATAATATTACACTTGTATAAATATGTTTAAAATTAAACGCAAACCACGGACAGGATCGGTATTTATGAGTTCTTAATGCGGCTGTATATCTAAGAGATATCAATACACAGTTTGTTTGGTTTTACTTTGCAAGATCGCTGAGAACTCTTTCACAGTTTTGGAGGAAAAGATTTTCATGGAAGAATATTTTCACGTTTGCATGAACGTGCAGTGATCGGTTGCGTGACTCGATTATTTTGAGTGGTACTTTGTGTTCCTTACCTTACACAGCCATTTTAGCTCTCAATTTATACGCGTACGTCAACTTTAATGATTAATAAAAGAAACCGTTTGGATTTCGAGAACATTACTATTTTCCCAAAGAAACTGCAAATAACAAAGAAAGGCCACTGGTGCTGCAGAGTAAAGACATCTGACAAAATATGATAACCAACTGCACTCTTAAGTTTCACCAACAATTTTCCAAATTTGTTCGTAATTCTTCAGAAAGGTAAATGAAGATACCAGCGAATGCATCATCTAGTAGAAAGACCATCTGAAAATAGTTACGGTAAACGATTTGTCATATTTCAAGTCGTCCTTCCATTACAGTTCTTTTTCCTATTATCCAAATTATGCAAATTTTGGCAACACTGGTTCGCGAATTTTTGTTTTTGTCAGCGCGAGCCTGAATTGTCCAGATTTTTTATTTCATATCATAATAAAAGTAGGGCCAAGCTTTATCACAGTGTTCATTTCAATTTGATATTAGACATACCAAGACCTATCTTTAGCCTCTGAAGTTTACTAATTTTTGCCTTTTTCGGAAGTGCGCAAAAATGCCTTTGTTTCAAAGAACCACCAAACCACATAAATAAAGCAAAACTCCATGTAATTCCCATTGATAGAAAGTAGAAGAGTATTGCTATCATTTAAAATTAAAATTGTTTTCTGGCGTTGCAACTTGTTTACAAACAAGCGCATTCAATTTGTTTAATTTTAAACCTGATTTTTGCATAATTAATTAAGCAAAACCGTTTTTCCGAATTTCTCGAAAACAATAGAATCCCAGAAGGTTTAAGTAATATTTTCGAAGATAGCTCCTCAAAGGTGTTCTTCTGGCAAGTTATCAGGATTTTCGATTTTTTGAGCTTGTCCAGCGATTCTCGATATTTACAGTCAGAGCCTCTTAAGCATCCTTTATATCAGGTTTCTAGCGTGCTTAATTATACATAGCTTCGACTTTTTGGCGGCTGGTCTTGGTAAGAGATTAGTGAGAGTGTTTTTAACTTAAGTTCACGGCTGTCCTAGAATCTAGGATTTTCCCGTCCCCAGAGCAATCTCTTACCTAGAGTCCTCAGGCTTCTTGATCAGCGAATGGTCGCCAGGAGAGGCTCTGGGGTTATTACCGCAGGAATCCCGCGGTTAATGGTTGTTATTTTTTACAGCGGTGAACAGCCAATCACAAAATCAAATTTTTCCCCTTACCCCAGAGTCTGTTCCGGCGGCCACCGCCTGACCAAGAAGACTGAGGACTCTGGGTACGAGATTGTTCCCGGACACTGGACCTCGTGCCCAGGCGCGGGATTAAGAGGGTCAGGCAGCTCTGGGGACAAGAATTAAACGGAATCTTTAACATTGTTTTAACAATGCAATATGTTACACATATTTAGCCACTCTGTTGAATGGTGCTGAATGAAAATTTGATTACAACCAACCTTTTGAACCAACATCATTCAACATTTCTTTTGTTCTCATGAGCGAACAACTCGTAAACGAGTTCTGTAAGGGAACAAGTGTCTAAAGCATCATGAACTGAACCAGCATCTTACACGCACGACAAAGTTAGATTACTTTTTGGGGTCACTGGCAGCGGACTATCCTGAGGAAGAAGGACCTGAAAGGCCAACGAAGACGCCTTCGGGGAGATAAATCGTGTGAATCGTGTGTTAAAAGGAAAAGTTTTCAGCTTTTCATTCAATATCAGTGTAGCGTCGTTCTCTGATGTTCTTCAAGTGAGCAACTGAACCGCCACTATTATGAAATTTAGTACTAAAGGCTATATGTTGAATGAAATACAAATACAGTGGGATGTTTATTTGATTAATACGAAATGTACTACAGTCAGTACGTGACACTTTAAACCCATGCTGTATTTTGCGTAATTACTATTCAGCCCCCCCCCCCCTCCACCCGGTAAAAAATGAACGGTCCCTTACATTCCCATACAAACTCTTATATTTTAATGAAGTGTGATATATCTGCATACGCGGAACAGACTGACTGAATATGCAAAATATAATGCATCGTGCACTTGGGGTGAAAAAACAGATATCAACTTCCAATAAACAAAGTTTTAGTGTGATCGCTTTTACATTAGATTAAATTGTAATGAATTTGTCTTTTCCAACGACTGGGCCTTCTTATCTGAACGTTCGGTTAGTTGCCGCCTTTTTGTCGTTCTTAGAATGCGTGACGTCGCGAACTGAAATTAGATTCATGTGATACGCGGAAGTGACTTCCAGGTTCCTAAGTGTTTCATTTTCGTGAGACATAATCACATTCTGCTGTGGTTTTCGTTATACCGCTTTTGTCACTGTCTTTTCTAGCTTGAAATCTACCTTTTTTTTCGATTTGCCATAACATACAACCGTATTCATGGCTTTTGGTGGATGCGATCATTCCTCTACCAGTGGGCTTTCGTCAGACGATTCCGGCGACATCTGAGGAAAGCTGTTGGACTTGGCAAACCTTCCTAGAACCTTTAAACAACCAAAACGTCCAAGACAGCAATGACATAAAATGGAATCCTCAACCTCTCCTTGGGTCGCGAGTTGGAGAGTTTATTGAGCGTCTACAGGAGCAACATTCGATAAAAACAATCAAGAAAGAGAAGAAAGTAATCGAAGCCAAGGAGAATCTTGAGGGGCTGTCTAACTGTTCTTTTGAAGAACTCAAACGTCACTGGAACGCCTATGAAAGGGCTTTGAAGATTAAGTCTCATCTTGAGAGTGCGGGATCATACTGGACGATCCAAATGCTAGCTCGCTACATAAGACGTCGAGACATCGAATTTATTAAACCTCAGCAAAGACGGAAAGATAATCTAACTGAGGAGATCGATGATAAGTATAACCTGTCGATGAAAGCTATTGGTGGTCAGCCAAGATCTGCATACGATACAAGAATACTTCTGGACGCCATCTTACAAACGATTTGTGTCTACAAGAAATTGACCATTCGAACTGAGCAAACCATAAAATGTAATTCACTTCCTACTAATAGGTATGATTACATCATGTACTACAATAACCAGCCGATTGGAGTTGTTGAAGCTAAACGGCGAGGGTGCCTTATCGATAAATCCGTGGCACAGTTACTCATTCAACTTCTCCTTCTTTCAGCCCAGGATCCAGTTTTGTTTTATTTTGGTGTCTTATCTGATGGAAACCAATTTGTCTTCGCAGGCGTAAGGGAGGAAAAAGTTTTGTTCTTTCAGACTAACCAAAATAATTTGGAGGTAGCAACTATTCGATCGCGTCAGGGCCTGGGGTCCATAGTCGGCACAATGTTGTGGTTAATCCATGATGCCGTTACGGAGAGAAAATTTTTTTTATAACCCAAACTGGGCTTAACTTTGAGAACTGTATTAAACTAGACAAAGTGAAATTGGAGTTCATGTTCTTTAACGCCAGTGAACGTACCTACAAAAAAATACCTGCATACACTTGGATATGGAGACAAGAAACGGTATAAGCCAAGCTGGATTCGTAAAGACTCCGGGGCCAAAGGCTCAGTAATTAAACATACGCGGGCGTCATAAACCCGTCCCTAAAAGAGGGAGATGAGTATATATAGTGTTTTGTTCAGTTGTTTGAAATTAGCACTACAGCGTAGTTTTTAGATTATTTTTCACTGGATAATCGCTCAGCAGGCAATGATCTGTAACGTAGCCTGTGAACAGCCACCCTCTCCCCTCACAGGCTATCTGTAACGAAGCAGACTATTTTTCATTTCAAATTATTTTTATTTTATTCACTAAACAAATCCACTTAATCAGGTAATGTGATTGAATTGCTTCATAAGCTATAGTAATTTGAGAAAATCAGAACATTGCACAATAAAATGAGTTCTCAGAGACTTTTGTCCTTTAGCTGCAGTGTAATTCAAAATGCACTAGATATTGCAATTAGGGGCCGATTACGAGGCGGGCTGGCTCGGTTTGCCGGGATCTCGGCACGTCTGTGAAATATATTAAAAATCAACTTTGCGATTACATGGAAAAATCTCAGCCCGGCTAGCTGGGATCCCGGCATCGCGATGCCAGGATCTCGGCTAGCCGGGCTGAAAACTTACCATGTAATCGCGATTGCCGGGCCAGCCCGGCTAGCCGGGACAACACTTTCTCTTCACTAAATTTCGCTTCAGAGCAAAATGGCTCACCAGAACATCAATATTTCTCTTTCTATATAACACATAAAGGTTTATCAGACCATAAAGCTACGTAAAACTGAAAATAATATGCCAAAATAATGAATTGGCGAAAATAAAAACACTTGGTTCATGCTCTTTGATGCAGCCATCTTTTCACACGACAGCTTCTAAATTTAGCCGCAGGCGGGCTGGCTTGCCTCATGTAATACCAGGCTGAGCATTATCTCGGTACACCGAGCCAGCCCTGCTGACTGGGCCAGCCCGGCTCATGTAATCGGCCCCTTAATAAGTGTTCTTGCCACTTTTGAATTAATTCATCAAATAATGAAAAACAAGCTTATTGATAAGGATCTTTCCTCATGTCTTAAAACCAGAATTGCTTATCTCGCACAATATTGTAATTAAACTGTAAATATGAAAAAAAAAAGATAAGTATTTACGTAAATGTTAATTCATGAGCTTTTCTTTACACATCTGTATGAACCCTCAGTGTTCAGGCATTTTGTACCGTAAGTGCAACTGTGAGAGCCAGCCTTACTTTCATTTACGTCCTTGCAAAACGTTCCATCTTTATAGTAACCAATTCGACAAGTACATTTATACGAGCCCATTGTATTTGTGCAGTCAGCGTGCCATTGCACGTATGTATTCCGAGTTTGCATTCGTCAACATCTAAGCAGTGTTTTCCCTGGTAACCATGGTGACATTCGCACGTGTAGGAACCAATGACCTTTATACAGTGCGCATGCTTTGGGCAGGAATTATTACCAGTTTCAAACTCATCAAGATCTAGGAAAAAAGTAAATAATAATAAAAAAAAAACGAAAGCGCCTGATGCAAGTTTCTCGAAAGCCCGTAACATTTTGTCCCAGCGAAGAGCTAAAAAAACACATGAACGACTCATTCTACAAAGCTGTTGTCTTTATGACAAGATAATTGTCTTTATGATAAGAAAGGTTGAACTTATAGCAAAGTTTGTTTCTTATAATCGTGTGCTTACAAGATACAGTGTGAATTAACGGGCCCGAAATCGACCCAAAAAGTTTCGGGATTTCGAGAAACGCAAACCTGTTGCAGAAATTGTTGCTGGTTAGATGCGCATTTAAGTTCGCATTTATTTTCGTGTATGTCGACCTTTTTGTTGGTTGTTTACAGTGCTTTCTTTTCCTTCAACGTTTTGTGTTTTTCAAGCAGAGTCCAAGGGAGGCGAATAATCGAAGCAAGTTCAAGTTGAGCAGTTCCTCAAAAGAGGGGTTCGTATTCGAGGGGCAGCTGTCCTAAGAAATAGGTACCTAAACTCTTTTCGACCTTTCAACAATTTGGGATGTGACTATAATATGACATAGTTAAAGCCGATCGTGTGTCCACTTCGTCTCCCCCAGTCCCCTGAATTTCCCACCCCACTTTCTCCTGGTTAGGCTGACTTCTGATTAGAATACTATCCAACTTACCAAACCAGAGGAACACCCCTAGTCTCGATAACCATGGCTCGCTCAAAATACCACTACGAGACAACCTTTAACCCGTGTCTTCTGGACAATTCTGTTTGATCACAATTATCAGCTTGAATGAACGTCATTATTTTAATTCTAACCTTTACAAACTACACCATCTCCCTTGAAGCCCGCGTGACATACACAGTTGTCATTTTTGCTGTTTTCTAATTTCACCCAAGATGCGTTAACATGACAGTTACTTCCTCTGCTCTTCTTATCTGCATTTTCAAATAAAGCAAATTTATCTGTCAGATTTTAAGACATATCGCTTTAAATTCCCAAATTAACATCTTTCTTGACTGAAAATATTGAATAAACTCTCAACGCTGAGGTTGCTTTATTTTATTATCTGCTGTTTTTTTCTTTAACCAATTAAGATCGCCCACAAGTTTCCCTGGCCTGTGCCCGTGCTCACAGGGTACCCACTATCTACAAGAGTGCTCTTAAGTTGATAAGTGGAATATACTGATAAAATTACGTGCACATGGCGTGAGTCATCGATGTCGCAGCATTCAAAATGCCGCATTTCCTTGATACTACTCCATCTTTTCAACATATGACCAACGTTTATATTTTTATAGTTTTCCTGGCAACAGCTGTTATCATAGCAACGGTTATGGACAGCCTCTCGTTTAATATATTGTCGATTATCTCGAAATTTAGTCAGACACTTTAGGGTGAAATTGGGAAGATCAGAACTTCACAACCTACACAATGTGTATGCAAAATTAGAGAAAAATCTGTAAGACCGTTTTCAAGGAAATCATGAATCATTTCTGATTTTGGTCATTCCTGCAATTGTCTCTAATATTCAAGAAAAATAAGTCTTAAAACGTTCTCGTTTCAGTTCAAAGATCTTTTATGATAGGAAAACAATCTAAATGTACATTGAGTTTCCTAGGTGGCTGTGATTGTAAGATATTTATGTTTGAGAACTGCTAAAATAAAGCACAAATCAGTCAAAAAGTTCGTAATTTGCATAAACTGATAAATCGGAGATACTTGGAAAATTCTCTTACAGATTTTTCTCTAATTTCGCATACAAGTTGTATAGGTTGTGTAGTTCCAATCAACCAAAAGTGTCTGGCTAGGTTTCGAGATAATCGACATTATATAAAACAAGGGGCTGTCTATAACCGCTGTTATGGTTTGTCCTTTATGCAAAATTTTGATTTATAAAAGATACACTCCTAGGCCAAAAAAAGACTGTTGCAGGCCTCCTTAACCCGCTTTTATTTTGCGAGAAAGAAAAAAATGCGTAAAGGGAAGGCCTAACTGCAAAAAGGAAAATACAAGGTCCCCTTCTAATAAACCAATGCTTTTGCAAAAAGAAGTCATTCTACGAAAATAGATTACAGTTGTTTGGCCTGTTTCAAACGTCCAACGCTTTTGTATGCGAAACCATTGGAAAAAAAAATACATATCCCTTATCTGCAAAGGACAAACGTACGGTGGTACCCGAGTGAGGACACCGATAGGGCAAGCGTAAGTGTCGATCTGTATTACCCGCGTGTCCGTTTTAAGCAGGCTGTCGGAGTAAACGCTATGGACACATGTTTTATACATACAAACACTAAAGCATGCAATTGTTTCTATTGTATTGTTTACTTTATTGTACATTGTATGTTTGTGTTATGTTGTGAATAAAATTGTTTCACTTTGGAAGATTATTTGTATATTATATTTACTTTAGGTCAAACTGAAAAAGCCTTACAGACGGTCTCTGTGTCTCTTTCGATCTCTAACTAAAATATACGTCCTCTTGGTTTAAAAGTGCTTTGCACTGGAGATGCAGACGGACTGAGCAACCCAATAAATGAAAATAAGCAGTGCACGGATAAAAAGTGTTGGTCATGCACGGCGAGGTTAACTTGCATGTAAGTCTGCCTCTGCGGTCAGAGAAGAAGGGTCTTTTCTCCGTATTATATAACGGGTGTCCGCATTAAGCAGGCTAATGTAGCAGAAAATATACGAGCTTTCCTTCGGGACAAAATATACTTAGGGCCGGTTATTTAAACGAAGTCTTATTTAGACCACTGGTTTAAGACAGTTAATAGACCCATGCATCACCTTCTTATGGGTCATTTTAGGCATAATAGTGCGTTTCTAGTCATTGCTTTATGCCTTCTTATTAATTAAAAGTGTTTACAGTAGACAACCTTAAACTATTCGGGTTGGCAAGGATGAAATTGGCTTAGAACGTGGTTTCGTTAAATCCCGTCAGAACTTTGTTTGAATAACCGGTCCTTACAATTCTCAGAAACGAGGTCTTTTTCCGCATTGCGTCAGGAAATTCAAACGTATTAAAAGGACAAATTTGAAGAGAAAATGTGTGAGCTTCCTGTCGACCGGGTCAAAATATACTGTCCGTAATAAGCCGGTGTCAGTAAAGTTGAGTTCCACTGTACCGGAAACTTACAATTCTCAGAAATGAACGGAAAAAATTGCTGTCTACATCCTGTGAAGTCTTTCAGTTTCTATTTTTTTCCGCATGGCGCCAGAGAATGAATTCTACTGATTCACTATTCGAACGAGAGCGCTAAAAAGTTGAAAGCGAAATATATATACTATCACTCGGCATTTGAGACAATATTAAAAGGTAGGCTCAGTTAAGACATCGTGGAGTCAGCGGACTTCCTAAACAAATTCTTTATGGTCAGGTGGAACCTGGAGAGCGCTTCGCTGATGGCAAAGCACACTCTGGACAAAAGTGAAATATTTTTAAATACAATCTGAAAATGTAGAACGACTGGGGCAAGAATGTGAAAGCTGTAGACAGCATTGTCTCTTACTCCAGCACCTGGAATCGCTCTGATAAAACGCCAACAATGCAAAAACACGACAACTTTTCGAAGACTTGTTCCGTTACCGGCTTCCATCGATTCTCATGTAGGAAATCGTATTTTTTCTGTCTTTGACTCCAATGTCATTGTTACAGAAGAAACAGAAATAGATAGTAACTATAAGGTTTGGGTGGCGATACGCCGCTCGACTGAAGTCGATTGATCGATATAAGCAACGGTCAAAGCTATCAGAGTTGACATTTACGATCAACATTTAAAGTATTACAAATATACTGATATTAGTCTTCTGTAATAATAGCTTACCCTGAAAGTCCCCTCGAATGATTGGAGCCGCAATACCGAGTAATACAAGAATAATTATGACCAGAAATAAATCGATCATGTTTCTAGTCGTAGCATTGCCTGCAAAACGTTTCATGGAGACCTTGCAGGCCGATATATCCTGTTGATTAGGTTCTTGCGACATTTGCAATGTCACTGTCGAAGGAGCCATTTTTTTCTTTCTTGGTTTGCTCCAAACGTAGATGTCTATCGAGGGGTCACGTGTTTTCCCGGAATAATCAAGGAACCGTGTGATCTTTCCACGAATTCGAAATAAGCATGTTTGCGGTTCACGTGGAATTTTAAAACAGGCTTCTTTTATCTTTTAATACCCTCGCTTGTTCATGATTGTCTGTTGTTAGCGTTCTTGCTCTCTGTTCTGTCGAAATTTTGGAAAGATGCCTATCGCTTTCTCAACCTTGAAAGTCTTGAACCGCTGTCCTAGCAGATTTGGACCCCCCGAATTTGGAAGACCGGCAAATTTGGACCCCCCGGTCCAAATCTGCTAGCAAATATGGACCCCCCAGGGGACCCAATCCGCTAGCGGATTTGGACCCCCCTCGCGGATTTGGACTCCCTATGTAATTGTAAAAACCCACGCTGTTATTCGCATATAAAGTACTGAAATAATTTCACGTTTCAATCTTAGCGAAGAAACGTTTCGTTTGGCATTTAAAATACTGCAAACCTATTCATAAATAGAGGTGAGTCAGACATTAGATCAAGTAAATTGCATTTAAAGCACACGCTGCCGTTTTTCTTACAGAAGATACGATTTTAAAATCTTGTTTTCTTTCATACGTGTTGTTATTATTTTTCCAGGATTCTGAATTTAACATAGTTTGAACGGGTGGTTTAACAAAGGAAGTGCTACTTTTTAAAGTAACACCTCTTGGTTGGAAAACGCATTGTGCGCCCTGCAAAAAAAGTTTGCTTGACTACACAACTTAACAGGATTTTTTTTTTCAGAACCTCTCTTTTTCAATCATGATGTTTTGAATTTGTATAAGTCATAAGGACACCAAGAAAAGCATCAAGACTTTGCTGCAACAAAATTCAGTTATCACATGTAAACTACGTCATCGATGTTACAAAAGGCCTCTAAATAAAGAGCTAATTTCAACAGCGCGTCTTTGAAGAAAAAATTAGATAAGTTTATTTCTCAAAAAGCGTGCTTGCGTACACGCACTAGGAAAAGTGATTTCTCTTGTTCATTTTAATGAAAAATAGCAGAGTCATGGTTAAGGGTCCTTAAGGTTCAGGAAATGGAGTGCTACCACAAAACCACAAAACTTCTAAAAGTGTCTGAAACACGCGCTGCAGTATTTCTTACAGACGGTGCGATTTTAGAATCTTTAGTATTTTTTTTACTCCCGTTGTTAATATTTATTCTAACAAACTTAATTTGAGGTGAAAAAACTGCCTCAATATTTTTATTTTGCCTCTTTAACAGCTCCAAAAACAATTTTGCCACGGAATTTTATTACCTTACTCAATAGAATGCTTGTTTTCAGGGGGGTCCAAATCCGCGAGTGGGGGTCCATATTTGGACCGGGGGTCCAAATCCGCTAGCGGATCTGGACTGGGTCTGGGACGTCTGGTAAAGTCTTCTGATGTTGATTGCGTCTGCCGTATTTTCCTTTTCTTTGTCGTTTGTGTGATTTATATGAGGCTGATAAGAGTCGTAAAATCCTTGTTTGAGCTTTGTCAGGAGCCATAATCTGGGAGGCGTCGTTCTAAGCAAAATGCAGAGATTTTCATGAGCCACCTTTTCAAAAACAAAACAAAACAAAACAAAACAAAACAAAACAAAATAGCTAGTCATATTTTCTCTGAAACATCAAGAATGAAATGAGATATAAAATTTTATTCAATTTATTTCAAATCAAATCGACAAACTTGTCGAACGTTCAGACTGCAGGACGTGTCCTCAGTCGAAACACCGAGGTATAACGCGGCTTACACCTATTCACTCTTTAAGAGGTTACTGGGTTTATAAACCTATTATTTATTTCCGTTACAACGAGTTTGTAAGCGATATAAAGCCGTATATTTAAATCGGCTTCAAACCACGTCTCTTCGTTCTGTGTTACAGACGATGTGTGAAGAGGCCAAGGCCGATATTATGGATCAACCAGGCCGATCTGGTCCTCCGTCAACAGCAGATTTGAAGGCCATGTTTGCCGAACTTCTAGATGGTGCCAAAAATGATATTTTGGCCCAAGTGAAAGGGTCTATTGACTAAGTATATATGGATTTCGAAAGTGTTGAAGTTGAGTCTGAGGATGCTCAACCCGGTACAGAGGCCAACTCAGAAGACAACTCAGATTCTGCAGTTGCAGGAAAAATTGATGAATTCATTCAATCAAAGAAACCTGTCAGTGACGAGGGAATAAACAGTGACTCCTTTAAGTCACTTGCAGAAGAATTCAGTGTTACTGAGAAAACATCTCCTGCTATTGTTGCAAACTTGGCTGAGATAGTCAAGAGTCTGCTTAATGAGAAGCTTCCAAAGGAAAAGTCAAGTGAGGTACAGGGGCCAGAAAATTGCACTAACCTGGTGGCTCCCAAAATTAACAAGCAAATTTGGCAGCAGTTACGTCAAGAAACAAGAAACACTGATTCTGCATTTCAGAAGGCACAGTCCCTGCTAATATCAGGCCTTTATGCAGCTCTCCAAATGTGCAATAGTTCAAGTGGGGAACAAAAGAATGCTCTGACTCCTACAGTACTCCTTTTGTTGTCAGCAAACAGAGATCTCAACCTTTTCTTTTTCTAAAGTTGACTGTGCATTTTTATGAATCAATGCAGGTTGTTTTTTAGCGGATTTGGTTCTGATACTAATATCTTTCTAATTTTTTTTGTTTAAGTGCCATGTGACATCCATTTGCATACTCTCGTTTTGTTTAATTTATATTTATTCTAGATCGGTTCCACCAGTTGGGTCCCATGGTGTAATGGTTAGCACTCTGGACTCTGAATCCAGCGATCCGAGTTCAAATCTCGGTGGGACCTTGATATGGTATGCTTCCTTTTTTGAGAAGCGTATTTTTTTTTTGCTTAATTTTTATGAAATATTTTTATACTAATATGTTCATTACACTCAATTAAATTTAGAGGATATTACATGGCGGAGCAAAGAGTGGTTAGAACATATACATTATCACGAGAAAATAAAATTCATATTTACAAGCCACATTGTAATTTTCTTTCTGTTATACAGACAAGGGTGTAAGCACAAACCTTATCGCGTACTGTTGCAGTTCAGCAGCAGGGATTTCTTGAAGTTCTCTCTTTTCTTATTCACTTGCAAGGAACTGCTTCAATAATTTTAAGTCATATGAAGGTTTCTTCTTTTCGGTAACGTTTTCCTGTTTACTAGACAAACTTCCTAATTTTGTGTGAACTTTGTTTTATGGTAAGTTTATTTCTCAATTTTCGAATGCTCTAAGGTTTTCCAAATGCAATAAATAAATAAAAAAATATGGGCTCGGTTTTCGAAAGTGGTTAAACCTAAATGAAACGTCAACCAAAGATGGCTTTGTGCGTGCAAGGCTCTTTCAAAAGCTTATTTTAAAGTCATTGTAAAGACAAACTGACAGGAAAAAGAAAAAAACAACAACTATCAAAAACGCAAAAAAAACCCTAAGAATTCTGAATATGTCTTAATTGATTAGTTGTATAATTGGTTCCCTGGTTGACGCCAATCCTAAACAGGGTGCTAGTTTTGAGATTCTTGCCTATTCAACGTAAATTGAAGAATTCATAAAGTCATTCTTTATTTGACGTAGAGTATGAAACGGCGTCGCTTTTATGTCCTTGTTGGGTCTTGGGTCTCGCTATGCTCATAAGGCTACCGCTGTTTCTCTCTAGCATGGTTCTCGGTGGGGACATCCATACACAAGTGACTGGATCGATCATGGAACGTTAAAGGGGAAAGACCGTGATGTTTTACCACTTAGGGTTTAGGAAAATTGTGAAAACACAGAACGTTTTTGTAATGATGAACATATTTGTAAACAGACAGTGCAATGCTTAAATACACAAATACAACGCATTGCATTGTCGCTTGGCATGGTCCTCGAAAGTTTTTCAATAGGATATTCATAGTTGAAGAATTCTCTCGTGTCTAGCTCTTTTCATGAACTCGTTTGATTACACAGGTAATATATTTGGTAATCGGCATGAAGTAATAAATTTCTCTAATAACTTTACAGGACTGAGGACCCATGGGTGGAGTCACTTTATGTAAAAGAGGTGGCATTGTCGTCATTAACAGCCGCCAAAACACTCTTGAAGAAAGACTTAGCACGATGCCATCTACTGAAAGTCTGCTCAATAGACTCAACTCGGCCGTAATGATTGCAGTTGGGACTATTCACAACTGTACCACTTAGGGTTTAAAAATGAAAATAGACCACTGTTTAGAGTTACCCTAGTACAATTTAGAGTATTGTACGTAATGTGCTGGAAAAACTATGAAAGAAAAATTTTTTGTCAAATGTAAGTACCTCTTAGGAATAAATATGAATTCAAACCAAATTTAAATTGTCCGACGATCGCCAACGTCTTAATTAATATTCTAAGATCCCACCAAATTAAGACTGATTGTAGAATTAATACCTTCCCAAATTACAGAAACTCAGTTTGTAATAAACGCTTCGGGCGGTTATTTCCAAGTCTTTTTGCATACTAAGAAAAGAAAGGAGAACTATAGACGGCTACGTCGAAAAGTATGACACTGTCTTATTTGTTTTTTGACATTCTGAATGTTCAGTCTATGCTAAAGATAATTCGAATAGATTAAACGCAGTTATTATTGCAGCCAATTCAAATACACGTCTAGGCCAATGGTAAAACGTTCTTAGTATGCGTAGGTACTACTTTCTCTAATTCGTGCAGGTGTTTTGGTGTAAAGCGGTCTTGTATTGCTGGATATACGACCGTTTCCGAAACCTATGACGTCCATATTTATATATGAATATAGCTTTTATATTCCTTTGAAATAGGAACGAGGAAATTCAATGCAATTCAATTCAATTTTATTTAAACACGGTAAAATTCATCAGGAAATAGAAATACATTCAATAAATAATAACAAAGCATGAAATATCCAAGACATGCTAAAAAGACTAATCTTAAACAATACAACTAATCTTAAACATTACAATACTAACTAAACCTGTTTTCTATGAATGCCGTGTCTCAAATTTAAAAATGACAGGGAAAGCTGTTTCAGAGAGTTACGCCGCTATAACTTAAGCTGGTTTTCAAATAATTAGTTCGAGGGAAAGGGACAACTAGTTTGTTTACAGAGTCCCAGAGAAAAGGGAAGTAGTATTCGCAGTAGGTGAAAAGGTTTTGTTAAGCGTGTAGAATCATTTGTCCCTCGTCATATTATATTTGATGAAAAAAATAAGACTATACCTATATACATGTATTGTACAGATGAAAGAGATTTTGAGCACAGGTCTAGGTGTGCAACGTTTAGGCTAATGATGAGCCGTTTTTGTTAGGCGGTGCTTCTTCTCGTTCTCGCAGTTGTTTATCTGTAAGATGGTCCGCCCACTTTACGTTGATCACTCAGAGCTAACTCCTATTTCTTTCAACCGTTATTCTTTCATGAAGGGGAATCTTAAGCTTTTCGTCCTTGCCGTTTTTAGAACTAGTCTTAAAGAAACATTACTCTGGCGGCTTGCATTTTCGACGCTGAAGGAGTGGAAGTTTAATTGCAGTAGTCTGACGCAGATATGAATAACAAACACTAACAAAGAGGTTTTTTACTCAAATCCCCCTTCGTTTTCCATAGTTTATATATTTTACATGTACCCCAATTAATCATTCAAAATCCTGCTTAATGCAAATTTTCATCAGTGGAAAGTTAAAAAGGACTCTTTTTACGGCCTTTCTAAACTCCCTAATTCTCATACAATAGATAAAGTGATTAAAAGCTGAGTTACTAAATTCAGCCAGTGCTCCCCAAAACCAATAACCGTTCATTTTCATTTTCTTACATAGTTCAGGGCTAAAAAACTGAAGCAGTGATATAACCAAACTCGGAGTCCAGCAAATTAAAAACACACCTATGACTATGCCGACAGTAAACGCGGCTTTACGGTTTTTGAGTTGCGCAATAGCCTCGTCTGGATTGAAAGTTTCCTCCATCGTAATTCTTCTAATCTGAAGCCGAGCTGCCTTCAGTACATAGTAATAACAGACAGAGATGAGTATTGAAGGTAAAATGACTGTAATGGCTGTAGCTGCAATCCAGAGTTTTGGCAAATGGAATGGCTCCGTGATGACAAGTCGTAAACACGCAAAAGCGATAGAAAAGATCCAGGTTGGAATAAGAATGTTTCGAACACGATTCCAAGTCATAATCTCATTGTAGCGAATGTTTGCTATTGCTATATATCGATCAACGCTGACTGAGCATAAACTGAAAGTTGTTGCAACTATAGTTTGCATAGTCAAGACCTCTATAGCTGTTGAAAGATTGTTGTCGCTTTCCCAGATATTCTTAACACTCTTTGCAACCCACAAAGGATTCATAATTAGCCCCACCGCAAAGTCAGCAACACCCAGTGACGCAATAAACGCATTTGAAACAGTCCTTTGACTTGAGACTTGATAAATGGCAGCTAAAATGAGAGCGTTACCAAAAGTTGAAGCCAACGCAAGCACTGTGTTGAAAGTAGCTAAAACGACAATCTCTATGTCATTGAGTGCTCCAGAACATTCATTAGTCAATGCTGTACTCGTAGAATTCATGTTTTACCAAGTGCTCGTCTGTTGAAAGGAAAATATCAGTGTCTGAGGCTTTCGTTTCTAGTTCTCTTAGTACTGTCGTTTCCTGAAGAGAAACGAAACTAGAAAGGTTACAGCCAGAATACTGACATGGTGTTTGAACGGTTGAGATCAATTCTACTGTGGCTTCTAATCACCCGACCTACGTCTTAACAAACTAGGAGAGCTGTTTCACATAATTAATTAACATAATGACTTCAAATTAGTCTGTCTGGATTTTCATCTTTTTTTCCCCTTTCTGACCTTATGAATAAATTAATTTCTAATTTGGGCTTTTTTCTGCAATTTACTCATTACTTTCACGAAGTGTCAGTTTTGACAGTTTTTTTTTTCTTGTAATTACATAATTGCATCGCATGAACGAAACTATGATGGTTTCATACGACAGTTTTCTTTTATTCATGAGCTAACAAAACGTCCAGTGTCTAATAGTTTCTTCAGACAGTTTGAATATGGATAAAGATTTGTCAGTGTGATGTATTCAGATTCAAAACTGCCCCTGCCTGTTTTCACATACCTTGAAAACATCAGACTAAACATCAGACTATATTCACGTCTCTAAATTTTGAACTATTTAAGGATAAGTCCATGAAAGACACTCCGGATAGTAAATAATAAGACTTGAGAGCCTGAAAGACTGAATATCATTTATTTGTTCAGCTGTTCTCTTTCCAGACAAAGCACTTTGTTCAGAATCCATTCAAGAAAATACAGGCGTCTTATATTTACCGCACTAATACCTTACCGTCACAACAGACGTACTTTGATTCGTTTGTTCTATTACCTCAAAGTCGAAGATGTTTTTGTTCAAATTTGTTAAGGCGTGCACTACTGATATTTGATAAGAATTTCGACAGACTAAAGACAGGCCTGGTAATGCCACAGGACCTCCAGTGTCTCAAGAGGAGCAGTATGTGAATGTAAGTCTATTTTAGTTGAAAGAATAAAATAAGTTGGAAAGAGTGTCTAGGTTAAGGTGCTGTTACACTTGGCAATTTTTCTTGCAACTTGTCCCGCAATTTCGTTGCGCCATTGCGAGACAAGTTGCATGCAACATTGCAGTGTTGCGAGGATCGTTGCGAGAAGTAGAACCGACTTCCACTTCTCGCAACGATTGTGGAAACAAAAAAGTTACGAGACGTTCATTTCAGGGCATGTTACACTGGGCAATTTTTCCTGCAACTTGTATTGCAACAAAATTGCGAGACAAGTTGCAAAAAAGATTGCCTAATGTAACAACGCCTATATGTATGACACATAAAATGAACACTCTTTTAAAAGGATGACAAGGACAACCAAACTGACAGTTAATTTGTAAGGTTAGTTTGATGCTGGTTATTGTCAATTTTTTAGCTCTCACTCTCTCTTTTGAAAAACATGATGAACAGAATTATGGGCGGACTAGAGTGTAGGTGTAGTTCACTAGTTAGACTTAACGGCGCGATATATTCTTATTTTTGTTATAAAGTCCAATTTGTAAATGGTTTGAACCCAGGAGTCATATCATAATTCGGTAAATTGTGATCGTCCGGGTGAGTGTAGTCCTGAGAAGGACTGTTTGAGGTGACATTGACTGACGTTTCGACAACCTGAGCGGAAGTCATCATCAGAGTCAAGTGAACTGTAAATCGTCAGTAGATGTTATAAGTCTCTGGTCGTTGTCCTGATTGGTCGACGATCTCGTGATGTTATTGGTCGTCTGTCAGGTAAGTCGTGATGTTATTGGCTGTGAAGACTGTAAACGTGATTGGTGCGTTTCGATCCGTCTTTTGTTAGTCAAATGTCCGTTGGTCTATTGTTAGTCAAATGAGTCAGTTTGTCTATTGTTTGTCTGTCTTGTTCTTGTCGGCAATCAGTCGTTTGTAAGGTGCAGGTAGCTGTTGGCAACGGTTCAGTGGTGTTTGTTCTAAGTTAGTAAACCAGCTTTCCAGAGTGATTCGTTGATAGTAGTCCGTACTGTAGGTAACGCATTCAGCAGAGTCCCAGTCGATTCTGTGGTTTGTTTTTAAATGGTGCTCAGCAATGTGATTGTTGATATCACCATTTCTAGTCGCTCGTTTGTGTTCAGTCAGTCGGACGTTCAGATTTCTGCCGGTCTCACCAATATAAGTGGCCTGGCAGTCGCAGCATTTGATTTTATAAACTGCTCCCCGTCTGTCGCTCGGTTCGTCTTTGTCTTTAACGTTCGTCAGTAGCTGTCGTAAAGTAGTGATAGGTTTGTGAGCAACGCGGATGTTGTAGGGTTGTAGGATTCGTGCGATAGTTTCAGAAGTCCCTTTGATTGCCAATTTCAGAAGTCCAATTTGTTTGCGTTTAAACTGCTCAAGTTTGTTTTTACAGCTAAGTGGGTTGATTCGGCATAATTAATTAACCCAGCATAGATTGTAGCGCTTTTGCCCCTCTTTGTATCAGCGAGATTTTTTTTCATGAGTTAGTTAAATCATAGTCAATCACAATGACAGAGGTACCTTCTTTAAAAACTTTTTAATTGTTCGTGTAAATTGACCCACAGCAACACTGTGAGCATCAAAAGAAGCCTGTCTTTTTGTTGTTTTTTTTTATTTGTTGAGTGACGCTCTGTCAAAGATGTATCAGAAACTCGCAATTTGCCCAAAAGAACTCCAATGTGTGCTAGATTTTTTCAACTTTTTTCTTGACGTTAGAAGACGTTAATTTGTCCTTACACACCGGCTCTCTTGTACTTAACCGCATTTTGGCAGGAAACCTCATCAGTTTATCAAATGTACCAAAATTAATGAATCCAAATAAATTAGACCTGTGAACTGGTAACTTTCGGTTGTTCCGAAATTGCAGAGTGAAAGAAAAAGGATAAAAAATTTTTTTTCGTCCACGCTAGAGTTTTCGACTGTCTACTGTTGCCGTTGGAAGACGATTGAAAAGTAGGCTTAGATACAAATATCTCGAAAAATTGTCTAAATGTGTTTCCGGAAATTCTCAAAAAAATGTTCTAAATATCCGCCAAAATCTCTAAATATCCCGAAAATTTGTCTAAATATCTTGCTATAGTTGTTATGATGATTATAATTTTGATTCAAAAGGAACGGACGTTTTAGTTATCTTGGAGGAGGGGGAGCTTCAGCATAATCACAAGAGTCCTCTTTGGCTTCCGCCATTTTGTTTGTACTGGCTGCCAGAAACGTTGCGGCGTTTTCTTGTCCACACAGCGTCGGTGATACATGTAAACTATTCGCACCATCTTTTGAAGGCTAAACAGACGCGTTTGCTCGACGTTTACCAGTTTAGTCGTCAATAACAGCTGACATCGAAATTTTTGATCAGTAAACTTCTACTTTTTAGTGAACAAAGAAACATTTTACTTCATCAAATATCAATGGAACTCGTGTGATAACGTATATACAAAATTTTGGATTTATCAACTGAGTTGATAAGGTAGATTGGCCACCGTAAAGAGATTAAAAGCTGACGTTTCGAGCGTTAGCCCTTTGTCAGAGCGAATCGATTCGCTCTGACGAAGGGCTAACGTTCGAAACGTCAGCTTTCAATCTCTTTACGGTGGCCAATCTGCCTTATCAACTCAGTTGATAAATCCAAAATTTTGTGTTTCATGTCCCCACCGAGCGGCACCACAGTTTCTTTAGAAACTAACCCCTTATTTGTTTGTTGATTAGGTATATACTTTATGACTTCTTATCGGTATAAAAGTCACGTTAGTACCTCCACAGTTAAATGGATTCTCATGAATTGTTTTAACTTTGCTATATAGCAAGGTGTATACTTTAATGCGAATCAGTTTGACCAGTCGCTAAAATTGGTTCATGTCGCATCAATTTTCCAATCGTTAAATAAAAATACATTTAAGTAATAGCAGCCTTAAGGTAACCTTTCTCTGATTGACTGAAAGGGATAGACTTTGCTTACTGCTTACTATCACTTTTCGTGCTCGGTCCCATGGTGTAATGGTTAGCACTCTGGACTTTGAATCCAGCGATCCGAGTTCAAATCTCGGTGGGACCTTCATCTAACCTTTTCTTTCCAAAGTTGACTATCAATGCATTTTTTAAATAAATGCAAGTTGTTTTTTGAGCGGATTTAGTTCTGTTACTTTATTGCAGGATATTCTTTCCAGTTTTTTTTTCGTTTAAGTGCCATGTGTCATTTTCACGTGCATACTCTCGTTTTATTTCAATACCAAAATATCTATTTAATTCAAATTTTTACCTCATTTGCACTAAGTGACTGGATCGATCATGGAACCTTAAAGGGGAAAGACCGTGATGTTTTACCACTTAGGGTTTAGGAAAATTGTGAAAACACAGAACGTTTTAGTACTGATGAACATATTTCTAAACATATTTATAACAGACAGTGTGTACGTAGCTTAACTCACTCTGTTAAAATCATTACAGTATAATTATATTTAATTTTTGATTGGGTGATTTAATTCTTATGAAAAATAATGAATGAGTGGCTGGTCTTCGATGGTCTGGGCTAACACTGTCGTTTTTCCAAGCAGTTGCAGATTCTTTAAATTTATCAATTGGTAAATACACAGAATAGAATGTAATCTATGCTTCATTGATTCTTATAGAGCCTGTTGTTTTGTGACAAGATCCTACTGTTATTGGCATCGCTCATCAAGGGAAAAAAGTTACGGCAGAATCAGATCAAACTTCATTGATGATTAACAAAAAGAAACATATCGGTAAAACAAAATACAAAGCTCTCCGTGCAGAGGAAAAACAGCAAAAAACATTTTTTAAAATAAAAAACAACAACAACAAAAAGCAAAAAGCGTCAACTGCCACGATATCTCCAGTCCGTGGGATGGTTGTTTATTTTTGTCAAACAGTGTCAAATAGAGATCTGATAAAAACCCTTGGGCTCGGTTTACGAAAGTCGTTAATCTTAAATAAAACGTTTCCTGAGGGCGAATTTTTTTCGTGCAAAGCTTTTTAAATTCATCGTAAAAATAGACTGAAAGGAAAAAGAAAAAGAAAACAAAACAAGACAAAAACCTTCTGAATATTTTTTTATTGATTAGTTATGTATTTGGTACCCAGGTTGACGCCAATCCTAAACAGTGTGCTGAATGATATTTTAGTTTTCAGAGGCTCAGCGGGCTCTTCGATTTCCGTTTTCTCCTTCCCATAAGCGCCTCGAGCTCGCACTTTGCGCTCGTTTCTAGCCGCCCGTGTTCTCGCTGGCTCAAAGGCGAAGGGCCTGTGAAGGAGGCAGCGGAGGCCTGATAATGGTACCTAAAATCTTTTGCACTCATAGTTGACCGGTGGTCCCATGGTGTAATGGTTAGCACTCTGGACTTTGAATCCAGTGATCCGAGTTCAAATCTCGGTGGGACCTTTACCTAACCTTTCTTCCCAAAGTTGACTATTAATGCATTTTTTTAAATCAAGCAAGTTGTTTTTGAGGGGCTTTAGTTTTGATACTAATCTTTTTCTAGTTCTTTTTTTTCGTTTAAGTGCCACCTGACATTTTAATATGAATGTACTCGTTTTATTTCAATACCGGCATATCTAATTGGAATTTATTCCCCCAAGTTCCACCAGGTTGGTCCTATGGTGTAATGGCTAGCACTCTTGACTCTGAATGCAGCGATCCGAGTTCAAATCTCGGCGGGGACCTTGGTACGGTATGCTTCCTTTATTGAGAAGCTTAGTTTTGCTTCAATTTTTCGAAATATTTGTATTCTATCCTATCACCACATAACACTAAATTAAATTCAGAGGATGTTACACGGCAGCACAAAGATATGAATTTTATCTTCGAGTGATGAAAACATTCTTTTTACCACGAGAAAATGAAATTTATATCTTGGAGCCGCAGTGCAATTTTTAATTTTGTTATGTGGACAAGGATGAAGCACAAACTGTATCTCCACATATTATCCCCAACGGGAGGTCCCATGGTGTAATGGTAAGCACTCTGTACTCTGAATTCAGCGATCCGAGTTGAAATCTCGGTGGGACCTTGCCACCGGTGTGCGAAACAACCTTTTTTTTGCTTCAATTTTTTGAATCTATTAATTACGCTACATATATTAAGTAATTAGACACTTATCTCGCCGCCTAATTCACTCAAAATAAAAACTTTGAATGCGGGGAACCACACAACGCAAAATAAAACTCAGGCGTTACTTCTTTTTGCCCGGCTCGTTTTGTTGAGATGCTCGTACCAGACGCCACTGTAACGTGTAAGTAAACTGTTTTGAATGCAAGGCACACTTTTAATCAGGTCAATATTTCAACTAGTACAAGAAGTCATCTTCAGGGCCAGTGCTAAACTGAAGTATATAAGGACTCTAATATTTAAATTTAAACGTTATTTTGAAGACACATGGTCAGGGAAGATTGTCAAATGGAGATCTGCGAAAAATCTTGGGCTCAGTTTTCGAAAGTCGTTAATCTTAAATAAAACCTTTCCCGATGGTGAATTTTTTTCGTGCAAAGCTCTTTCAAAAGCATATTTTAAATTCATTGTAAAGATAAACTGCAAGGAAAACGGAAAAACTAAAAGAAACAAAAACAAAATAAAACGGAACAAAAACCGTCTGAATGTCTTTATTGATTAATTGTATAATTGATTCCCGGGATGACGCCAATCCCAAACAGGGTGCTGAGCGAGATATTAGTTTTGAGAGGCCTCGTGAAAGAGACACGGCTCTTCGCTTTTCGTTTTCTCCTTCCCATGACGCCTCGCACTCGCGCTTCACGCTCGTTTCCAGTCGCCCCCGCTATCGCTTGTTCAAAGGCGAAGGGCCTGTGGAGGAGGCAGCAGAGGCCAATATATAATGGTCAACCTCGTTCCCAGGACTTTTCCCTTTTGAAAAAATTCGAAAAAGGGAAAACGAGGGAAAAAAAAGGTATCTAAATTCTTAGCATTTATATCTAACCGGTGGTCCCATGGTGTAATGGTTAGCAGTCTGGACCCGGAATCCAGCGATCCGAGTACAAATCCAACCCAACCTTTTCTTTTTCTAAAGTTGACTGTGCATATTTATAAATCAATGCAAGTTGTTTTTTAGCGGATTTAGTTCTGATACTAATATCTTTCTAATTTTTTTTTGTTTAAGTGACATGTGACATTCTATTTGCATACTCTCGTATTGTTTAATTTAGATTTATTCTAGATCAGTTCCACCAGTTGGGTCCCATGGTGTAATGGTTAGCACTCTGGACTCTGAATCCAGCGATCCGAGTTCAAATCTCGGTGGGACCTTGATATGGTATGCTTCCGTTATTGGGCGGCGTATTTTTTTTTTTGCTTAATTTTTATGAAATATTTTTATACAAATATATTCATTACACTCAATTAAAATTAGAGGATATTACATGGCGGAGCAAAGAGTGGTTAGAACATATATATTATCACGAGAAAATAAAATTCATATTTACAAGCCACATTGTAATTTTCTTTCTGTTATACAGACAAGGTGTAAGCACAAACTTTATCGCGAACTGTTGTAGTTCAGCAGCAGGGATTTCTTGAAGTTCTCTCTTTTCTTATTCACTTGCAAGGAACTATTTTAATAATTTCAAGTCATATGAAGGTTTCTTCTTTTCGGTAACGTTTTCCTGTTTACTAGGCAAACTTCCTAATTTTTGTGTGAACTTTGTTTTATGGTGGGTTTATTTCTCAATTTTTGAATGCTCTAAGGTTTTCCAAATGCAATTATTATAAATAAATGATTCTGATTTCTTTGAACAAAGCTTGATTCCCATCAAGTATTCGTACAGCAAAGGTGTATTCAACTATGTTGGACAATGTTTGATCCGTTTGATTGATGCAAACCTGATCTCTTGAACATATATCTGTAGGTAGGTCCCATGGTGTAATGGTTAGCACTCTGGATTCTGAATCCAGCGATCCGAGTTCAAATCTCGGTGGGACCTTGCAATGGTACGCTTCCTCTTCCCTCCGATTATTTTGTTCTATTCTTTTCTTTACGCTAAATACATTAAGTATTTAGACTGTTACCTCTATGCCCCCCCCTCCCAAATTACTCAAACAAATCCTGATGATTTGATGTAATCGTTTTTTATTGTTGTCGAACATTGTCAAATGGAGATCTGCGAAAAATATGGGCTCGGTTTTCGAAAGTGGTTAAACCTAAATGAAACGTTAACCAAGGGTGACTTTGTGCGTGCAAGGCTTTTTCAAAAGCTTATTTTAAAGTCATTGTAAAGACAAACTGACAGGAAAAAGAAAAACAACAACAAACAAAAACGCAAAAAAAAAAAAACTAAGAATTCTGAATATGTCTTTATTGATTAGTTGTATAATTGGTTCCCTGGTTGACGCCAATCCTAAACATGGTTGCTAAATTTGAGATTCTTGCCTATTCAACGTAAATTGAAGAATTCATATAGTCATTCTTTACTTGACGTAGAATATGAAACGGCGTCGCTTTTATGTCCTTGTTGGGTCTTGGGTCTCGCTATGCTCATAAGGCTACCACTGTTTCTCTGCGTGCATGGTTCTCGGTGGGGACACCCATACACAAGTGACTGTATCAATCATGGAACCTTAAAGGGGAAAGACCGTGATGTTTTACCACTTAGGGATTAGGAAAATTGTGAAAACACAGAACGTTTTTGTACTGATGAACATATTTGTAAACAGACAGTGCAATGCTTACATACACAAATACAACGCATTGCATTGTCGCTTTACATGGTCTTCGAAAGTTTTTCAATTTGATATTCATAGTTGAAGAATTCTCTCGTGGCTAGCTCTTTTCATGACCTCGTTTGATTACGCAGGTAATATATTTGGCAATCGGCATGAAGTTATAAATTTCTCTAATAACTTTTCAGGACTGAGGACCCATGGGTGGAGTCACTTTATGTAAAAGAGGTAGCATTGTCGTCATTAACAGCCGCCAAAACACTCTTGAAGAAAGACTTAGCACGATGCCATCTACTGAAAGTCTGCTCAATGGACTCAACTCGGCCGCAATGATTGCAGTTGGGGCTATTCTCAACTGTACCACTTAGGGTTTAAAAATGAAAATAGACCACCGTTAGAGTCACCCTAGTACAATTTAGAGTATTGTACGTAATGTGCTGGAAAAACTATGAAAGAAAAATTTTTTGTCAAATGTAAGTACCTCTTAGGAATAAATATGAATTCGAACCAAATTTAAATTATCCGACGATCGCCACCGTCTCTTTTATTGGAATTTCCCCTCCCCCCCCCCTCCACCCCGCCCCCGCGGAGGGATATTGTCCCACTAAAGAATAATGAAACGAAATGTAACTTGAGCTTTCCTACTTCTGACTAATTATGCTGGAAAATGTTGCCATTATTTTCTTTACATTATGGACGCAGCCTCTCTTTGTTACCGCGTGTACGTTCTGCGCATGTCAGGGTATTTGGGTTTCTTTAAGGAATTTGCCCACTGATACAACAATACAGCCCACGCAAAAATAATCTAAACGTTAAATATCCAGAAAATAGTTCTCTTTGCTTTCATCTTATCATTACGGTCTTATCGTAGACGAATGAAAAAGAAGATACGTTAACTTATTCAAAGGAAAAAGGCAAAGGAAATGACATGTAGGCAATTCGTATGTCTTTTGAATCCTCGCCTGTATCTTAGGTTGGTTTCGCTCGGTCTGCTGTTTTTCTTACGTCAGGAAAGTATGCTCAGTTGCTCAACTTTCAATATGGGGACCATGAAAGTGGTTTCATGTTTCAGATAGCAAGGAATGGTTTGTTAACTGGGTGAAGAAGAAGAGTCAGTCAAAATTGTGCTCAGGAAATGAGCAGTAGATATAAAACGACTAGTGTTCTTGTATGTATATATATAGTAGGGTTTGATGCTAGTCATACTGCAAATTTTAAAGCTTTTGTTTTACGCTGGATAAAACTAACGCTGTAGGGTCACCCTCAGTACACGTACAGTTGGCATTAAAAAAAAAATTATTATAGCGCGACTAGTTGTCGCATGATCGAGCCTAATTTTAATGCACCTGACGGTCACTTATTATTCCGCATAAATGAAGCTAAATGAACCACCACAACCTGTGCTATCCAATATCCCACCAAATTTCGCGCGTTTATCATTGAGCAAACTGTTGTGTAGCCGCCTAAATGACGCGCCAGTGTCTTAATTAAGACTGGTTGTAGAATTAATGCCTTCCCAAATTACAGAAACTCAGTTTGTAATAAACGCCTCAGGCGATTGCTCGAATAAATACGGTTAAACGTTTTCTGTTTAGCATGTTAGGATGTTTTTTAATCTAAACATATCGTTTTGTTTAGGAGGCAACCAAAAGATAAAACTGAAGCTTAAACTTTCGAGGGCCTATAACCCATCTACGATGTTATTTCGAAGTCTTTTAGTATACTGAGGAAAGAAAGAAGAGCTGTAGACGGATATACGATAGATATGAATAACAAACACTAACAAAGAGGTTTTTTCACTCAAATCCCCCTTCATTTTACATTATTTATATATTTTACATGTACCTACATTTAATCATTCAAAATCCTGCTTAATGCAAATTTTCGTCAGTGGAAAGCTAAAAAGGATTCTTTTTACGCCCTTTCTAAACTCCCTAATTCTCATACAATAGATAAAGGGATTAAAAGCTGAGTTGCTAAATTCAGCCAGTGCTCCCCAAAACCAATAACCGTTCATTTTCAGTTTCTTACATGGTTCAGAGCTAAAAAACTGAAGTAGTGATATAACCAAACTCGGAGTCCAGCAAATTAAAAACACACCTATGACTATGCCGACAGTAAACGCGGCTTTACGGTTTTTGAGTTGCGTAATAGCCTCGTCTGGATTGAAAGTTTCCTCCATCGTGATTCTTCTAATCTGAAGCCGAGCTGCCTTCAGTATATAGTAATTACAGACAGAGATGAGTATTGATGGTAAAATGACTGTAATGGCTGTAGCTGCAATCCAGAGTTTTGGTAAATGGAATGGATCCGTGATGACAAGTCGTAAACACGCAAAAGCGATAGAAAAGATCCAGATTGGAATAAGAATGTTTCGAACACGATTCCAAGTCATAATCTCATTGTAGCGAATGTTTGCTATTGCTATATATCGATCAACGCTGACTGAGCATAAACTGAAAGTTGTTGCAACTATAGTTTGCATAGTCAAGACCTCTATAGCTGTTGAAAGATTGTTGTCGCTTTCCCAGATATTCTTAACACTCTTTGCAACCCACAAAGGATTCATAATTAGCCCCACCGCAAAGTCAGCAACACCCAGTGACGCAATAAACGCATTTGAAACAGTCCTTTGACTTGAGACTTGATAAATGGCTGCCAAAATGAGAGCGTTACCAAAAGTTGAAGCCAACGCAAGCAGTGTGTTGAAAGTAGCTAAAACGACGATCTCCATGTCATTGAGTGCTCCAGAACATTCATTAGTCAATGCTGTACTCGTAGAATTCATGTTTTACCAAGTGCTCGTCTGTTGAAAGGAAAATATCAGTGTCTGAGGCTTTCGTTTGTAGTTCTCTTAGTACTGTCGTTTCCTGAAGAGAAGCGAAACTAGAAAGGTTACAGCCAGAATACTGAAATGGTGTTTGAACGGTTGAGATCAATTCTACTGTGGCTTCTAATCACCCGACCTACGTCTTAACAAACTAGGAGAGCTGTTTCACATAATTAATTAACATAATGACTTCAAATTAGTCTGTCTGGATTTTCATCTTTTTTTCCCCTTTCTGACCTTATGAATACATTAATTTCTAATTTGGGCTTTTTTCAGCAATTTACTCGTTACTTTCACGAAGTGTCAGTTTTTTTCTTGTAATTACATAATTGCATCGCATGAACGAAACTATGATGGTTTCATACGACAGTTTTCTTTTATTCATGAGCTAACAAAACGTCCAGTGTCTAACAGTTTGAATATGGATAAAGATTTGTCAGTGTCATGTATTCAGATTAAAAACCGCCCATGCCTGTTTTCACATACCTTGAAAACATCAGACTAAACATCAGACTATATTCACGTCTCTAAAGTTTGAACTATTTAAGGATAAGTCCATGAAAGACACTCCGGATAGTAAATAATAAAACTTGAGAGCCTGAAAGACTGAATATCATTTCTTTGTTCAGCTGTTCTCTTTCCAGACAAAGCACTTTGTTCAAAATCCATTCAAGGAAATACAGGCGTCTTATATTTACCGCACTAATACCTTATCGTCACAACAGACGTACTTTGATTCGTTTGTTCTATTACCTCAAAGTCGAAGATGTTTTTGTTCAAATTTCTTAAGGCGTGCACTACACATTGCAGTGTTGCGAGGATCGTTGCGAGAAGTAGAACCGACTTCCACTTCTCGCAACGATTGCGGAAACAAAAAAGTTGCGAGACGTTCATTTCAGGGCATGTTACACTGGGCAATTTTTCCTGCAACTTGTATTGCAACAAAATTGCGAGACAAGTTGCAAAAAAGATTGCCTAGTGTAACAACGCCTATATGTATGACACATAAAATGAACACTCTTTTAAAAGGATGACAAGGACAACCAAACTGACAGTTAATTTGTAAGGTTAGTTTGATGCTGGTTATTGTCAATTTTTTAGCTCTCACTCTCTCTTTTGAAAAACATGATGAACAGAATTATGGGCGGACTAGAGCGTAGGTGTAGTTTACTAGTTAGACTTAACGGCGCGATATTTTTATTTGTGTTATAAAGTCCAATTTGTTTGCGTTTAAACTGCTCAAGTTTGTTTTTACGGCTAAGTGGGTTGATTCGGCATAATTAATTAACCCAGCATAGATTGTAGCGCTTTTGCCCCTCTTTGTATGAGCGAGATTTTTTTATTTCATGAGTTAGTGAATTATAGTCAATCACAATGACAGACGTAGCTTCTTTAAAACCTTTTTAATTGTTCATGTAAATTGACGCACAGCAACACTGTGAGCATCAAACGAAGCCTGTCTTTTTTGTTTTTTCTATTTGTTGAGTGACGCTCTGGCAAAAATGTATCAGAAACTCGCAATTTGCCCAAAAGAACTCCAATGTGTGCTAGATTTTTTCAACTTTTTTCTTGACGTTAGAAGACGTTGATTTGTCCTTTAACTTGTCCACAGTTAAATGGATTCTCATGAATTGTTTTAACTTTGCTATATAGCAAGGTGTATACTTTAATGCGAATGGTTGTCGCATCAATTTTCCAATCGTTAATTAAAAATACATTTAAGTAATAGCAGCCTTTAGGTAACCTTTCTCTGATTGACTGAAAGGGATAGACTTTGCTTACTGCTTACTATCACTTTTCGTGCTCGGTCCCATGGTGTAATGGTTAGCACTCTGGACTTTGAATCCAGCGATCCGAGTTCAAATCTCGGTGGGACCTTCACCTAACCTTTTCTTTCCAAAGTTGACTATCAATGCATTTTTTAAATAAATGCAAGTTGTTTTTTGAGCAGATTTAGTTCTGTTACTTTATTGTAGGATGTTCTTTCCATTTTTTTTTTCGTTTAATTGCCATGTGCCATTTTCACGTGCATACTCTCGTTTTATTTCAATACCAGAATATCTATTTAATTTAAATTTTACCTCATTTGCACTAAGTGACTGGATCGATCATGGAACCTTAAAGGGGAAAGACCGTGATGTTTTACCACTTAGGGTTTAGGAAAATTGTGAAAACACAGAACGTTTTAGTACTGATGAACATATTTATAAACATATTTATAAACAGACAGTGCGTACGTAGCTTAACTCACTCTGTTAAAAACAGTACAGTATAATTATATTTAATTTTTGATTGGATGATTTAATTCTTATGAAAAATAATGAATGAGTGGCTGGTCTTCGATGGTCTGGGCTAACAGTGTGGTTTTTCCAAGCAGTTGCAGGTTCTATAGATTTATCAATTGATAAATACACAGAATAGAATGAAATCTATGCTTCATTGATTCTTATAGAGCCTGTTGTTTTGTGACAAGATCCTACTGTTATTGGCATCGCTCATCAAGGGAAAAAAGTTACGGCAGAATCAGATCAAACTTCATTGATGATTAACAAAAAGAAACATATCGGTAAAATAAAATACAAAGCTCTCCGTGCAGAGGAAAAAAATTATTAAAACATTTTTTTAATAAAACAACAACAACAACAAAAAGCAAAAAGCGTCATCTGTCACGAGATCTCCAGTCCTTGGGATGATTGTTTATTTTTGTCAAACAGTGTCAAATAGAGATCTGCAAAAACCCTTGGGCTCGGTTTTCGAAATTCGTTAATCTTAAATAAAACGTTTTCTGAGGGCAAATTTTTTCCGTGCAAAGCTTTTTAAATTCATTTTAAAGATAGACTGAAAGGAAAATGAAAAACAAAACAAAACAAAACAAAACAAAAACCTTCTGAATATGTCTTTATTGATTAGTTGTGTATTTGTTACCCAGGTTGACGCCAATCCTAAACAGGGTGCTGAGTGATATGTTAGTTTTGAGAGGCTCAGACGGCTCTTCGCTTTCCGTTTTGTCCTTCTCATAAGCGCCTCGAGCTCGCGCTTTGCGCCTGTTTCCAGCCGCCCGCGTTCTCGCTGGCTCAAAGGCGAAGGGCCTGTGAAGGAGGCAGCGGAGGTCTGATAATGGTACCTAAATCTTTAGCGCTCATAGTTGACCGGTGGTCCCATGGTGTAATGGTTAGCACTCTGGACTTTGAATCCAGCGATCCGAGTTCAAATCTCGGTGGGACCTTTACCTAGCCTCTTCTTTCCAAAGTTGACTATTAATGCATTTTTTAAATCAAGCAAGTTGTTTTTGAGCGGCTTTAGTTTTGATGCTAATATTCTTCTAGTTTTTTTTTTCATTTAAGTGCCAGGTGACATTTTAATATGAATATACTCGTTTTATTTCAATACCAGCATATCTAATTGGAATTTATTCACCTTGTTCCACCAGGTTGGTCCTATAGTGTAATGGTTAGCACTCTGGACTCTGAATCCAGCGATCCCAGTTCAAAGCTCGGTGGGACCTTGGTACGATATGCTTCCATTATTGAGAGGCTCATTTTTGCGTAAATTTTTCTAAATATTTGTAATCTATCCTATCACCACAGTACACTAAATTAAATTCAGAGGATGTTACACTGCAGCACAAAGATATGAATTTTATCTTTGAGTGATGAAAACAAACTTTTTACCCCGAGAAAATGAAATTCATATCTTGGAGCCGCAGTGTAATTTTCAGTTTTGTTGTGTGGACAAGGATGTAGCACAAACTGTATCACGAACTTTTGCAGTTCGGCAGCAGAAATTTCTTGAAGTTCTTGAATAATCTGAGGTTTCTTCTTTTCGTTAACGTTTTCCTGTTTACAAAGGAAACTTCCTAATTTTAGTGTCAACTTTGTTTTATGATGGGTTCATTTCTCAATTTTTGAACGCTGTAATAATTTTCCAAATGATTTTGATTCCGTTTGAACAGAGCTTGATTGCTATCAAACATTCTTACAGCAAAGTTGCATTCAACAATGTTTGATCGGTTTGGCTGAGGCCTGATAATGGCACCTAAATCTCCACATATTATCCCCAACAGGAGGACCCATGGTGCAATGGTAAGCACTCTGGACTCTGAATCCAGCGGTTCGAGTTCAAATCTCGGTGGGACCTTGCAATGGTGCGCGAAACAACCTTTTTTTGGGCTTCAATTTTTTCAATCTATTAATTACGCTACATATATTAAGTAATTAGACAGTTATCTCGCCGCCTAATTCACTCAAAATAAAAACTTTGAATGCAGGGAACCACACAACGCAAAATAAAACTCAGGCGGTACTTCTTATTGCTCGGTCTCGTTTTGTTGAGATGCTCGTACCAGACGTCACTGTAACGTGTAAGTAAACTGTTTTGAATGCAAGGCACACTTTTAATCAGGCCAATATTTCAACTAGTACAACTAGTCTTCTTCAGGGCCAGTGCTAAACTGAAGGATATAAGGACTCTAATATTTAAATTTAAACGTAAACGAAAGTAGTTATTTTTTAGCTAGTATACGTGACAAAAACGTTTGTGACAGTCTGACAGTGTATATGATAATAAATGAAAGTGAAATTACTAAAAGATTAATAGGTTAAAAGATAAGTAAAAGATACATAAAATGGTATGGCATGGCATGATGTAAGGTACAAACGAGGCTAATACTGACGAGACTGATACTGTATAAACAACTGAGAGGTTATTTTGAAAACACATGGTCAGGAAAGATTGTCAAATGGAGATCTGTGAAAAATCTTGTGAAAAGTCGTTAATCTTAAATAAAACCTTTCCGGAGGGTGAATTTTTTTCGTGCAAAGCTCTTTCAAAAGCTTATTTTGAAAGGCGAAGGGCCTGTGGAGGAGGCAGCAGAGGCCTATATATAATGGTCAACCTCGATCCCAGGACTTTTCCCTTTTTAAAAATTCGAAAAAGGGAAAACGAGGAAAAAAAGGTACCTAAATTCTTAGCAGTTATATCTGACGGGTGGTCACATGGTGTAAGTGTTCACACTTTGGACCTGGAATCCAGCGATCCGAGTACAAATCCGACCTAACCTTTTCTTTTGCTAAAGTTGACTGTGCATTTTTATAGATCAATGCAAGTTGTTTTTTAGCAAATTTAGTTCTGATACTAATATCTTTCTAGTTTTTTTTCTGTTTAAGTGCCATGTGGCATTTCTATTTGCATACTCTCGTTTTGTTTAATTTATATTTATTCTAGATCACTTCCATCAGTTGGGTCCCATGGTGTAATGGTTAGCACTCTGGACTCTGAATCCAGCGATCCGAGTTCAAATCTCGGTGGGACCTTGATATGGTATGCTTCCGTTATTGGGAGGCGTATTTTTTTGCTTAATTTTTATGAAATATTTTTATGCTAACATATTCATTACACTCAATTAGATTCAGAGGATATTACATGGCGGAGCGAAGAGTGGTAAGAACATACATTTTATCACGAGAAAATAAAATTCATATGTTCAAGCCACAGTGTAATCTTCCTTCTTTTAGGGACTGTGCAATAATTACCTGGAGGGAGGGGGGGTTGGGAAACCAGATGGGGGGCATAGGGGAAAATCACAACTAAGATAAGATAAGATAAGATAAGATAACTTTATTTATACACGGTTTTTCCATCAGTCAATTAAATTACTGGACTATCTACCTATCTAACTAACTACAAAAATTTAATAACAACAAATTCAAAATAACAAAAGAAAAGTCTGCTTTTCATGGAGGCCGTGTCTAAAATTCACTTACATGTAAGATTTAGATATTACTTTAAACTGTGCCGACTTAATTTAGATTTGAAATCGGCCAGTGAAGATGCTTGTCTTAGGTCTACAGGTAAGTTGTTCCACAACTGAGCTCCGCTGTACGAAAAACTTTTTTTGAGATAATCAGTTCGAGGTTGTGGAAGAACTAATTTGTTTTCGGTATTCCTTAAACGATAAGCACTAACATCGTCACGATATACGAATCTTAATCTCAGATAATCAGGAGTCATACCATGTAATGTTTTATACATTAGGATAGACTTCTGTTCCAATCTTTGATAATAGAGTCTTCGCCACCCCAGTGTCCGGAACAAATCATCTAAATTACTATCATAGCTCGCAGACATTAGGGTACGAGCTGCGCGGTTTTGAAGCCTTTGCAGTTTTTCAGCAAGGCCCTTGTTACAGCTTCCCCACACTACGTTGCAATAATCAAATTGTGGTTGAATAAGGCTATTATAAACTTTGATTAAAATATTAAATGGAGTGAGATGCCGAATTCGTTTAATTGCACCAATGGCACAAGCTATCTTCTTAGAAATGTTTTCAATATGACACTCCCAGTTTATATTTTGATCAACATAAACTCCGAGGGATTTAGCGGAGGTTACTTGTTCTATTGCGTTCTCATTTATAGTAAGAAAGGGACTTTCCGTAAATTGTAATAACTGTAATAACTAGAGAGAGGGAGGGTTGGATGTAAAATTTAATACATAAAGGGGGGAGGCATTACTTTTTTTACTCTTTTTCACAAACTGAAAAAGTGATAGGAGAGCAATTAGAGTTCAAACATTTATACTTGCTTACACTGGAATTAAACTGGGAAAATATCAACTCCAGGTGCTTTGATCTCTGAACTGGCTCATTATTTAATATTTTCCTGTCTGTCATGCAGTAAGAGAGGAATGCCTCTGTTATATATTAAAACAGTTCTACTTCTTGGCACCAGGAATGCTGTTAAAGTCAGTCATGTTGGATTTTTTATGTTTGGGGAAAATACCACCAGGAAAACGCTTAAAATTCGAAATTTTCGGGGGGAGCATGCCCCCAGACCCCCCTAAAAGCTCGCGCCTTCAGCGCTTTCGCAATTCCCTCGGTTATCAGAAAAGTCTCGCTATGGCTCTGACACTATGATGTTATTCAATGAAAAAGAAAGATGCCATTGTAGTATAGCCTACATTGTATTATAATTAGAGAGAGTGGAAAACCCAACTGTTGACTTTAATAGCAATAAATTGATCTATGTAAATATAAACAGTTTGATTACTTTGCAAAGTAAGCTTATAAACTTCTCCCGAGTGTCCAGATAAAGAAATTGTTCAACGAGGGAAAATTTCCTTCTCTGACGACAGGTCTTTGCAAGAGTTCTGTTTCCAGTACAACGTGGACGAGACTGCGTGTAAAAGTTATGTAGAGGACCTTGAGTTCTTGGATGCAAAGGCGAAAAAAAGAGTACGAAAAAGGAACGCTCTTCCCTCTAATATTTCTTGGAAAATGAAACAGATATGGAAGCGCTTACGAACAACCAGCTGAAAATGTATTTGAAACAACATGGTCTCAAGATAAGCGGAAGTAAGGCTGATTTAACTAAACAAGTTCTCAGCCATGCTCGTGAAAATGCTGCCAGGGATGTTCTGGAAGATGAAGAATTTTATAGCTCGTGTGAAGACGACACAACGTCAGAATCAGAGTCAAGTGATTCCGATGGAGAGAACTCATACGTTGAAGAGTCATTTGAAGTACTTTTTGTGCCTGAGGAAGACATCCAACACGTAAATTAGGTATGAGGGAACCAATGCGAGGAGGAAGCAGGGGATGGGAGGGGGGGAGGGGGGTTGGCCTTAATATCATCAGTAGGTGAAGGAAGGTTAAAGTTAATTTTTGCTTAGTGAGAGGAGGGGCGACTCAATTTTGAGCATTATTTTACCCATTTCCCAAGTCCTCCCCCCCCTCCAGGTAATCATTGCACAGTCCCTTATACAGACAAGGGTGTGAGCACAAACTTTATCGCGAACTGTTGCAGTTCAGCAGCAGGGATTACTTGAAGTTCTCTCTTTTCTTATTCACTTGCAAGGAACTACTTCAATAATTTTAAGTCATATGAAGGTTTCTTCTTTTCGGTAACGTTTTCCTGTCTAGTAGGCAAACTTCCTAATTTTTGTGTGAACTTTGTTTTATGGTTGGTTTATTTCTCAATTTTTCAATGCTTTAAGGTTTTCCAAATGCAATTAATATAAATAAATAATTCTGATTTCCTTGAACAAAGTTTGATTCCCATCAAGTATTCGTACAGCAAGTGTATTCTACTATGCTGGACAATGTTTGATCCGTTTGATTGATGCAAACCTGATCTCTCGAACATATATCTGTAGTTGGGTTCCATGGTGTAATGGTTAGCACTCTGGACTCTGAATCCAGTGATCCGAGTTCAGATCTCGTTGGGACCTTGCAATGGTACGCTTCCTCTTCCTTCCGAAATATTTTATTCTTTTCATTACGCTAAATACATTAAGTATTTAGACTGTTCCCTCTATGCCCCCCCCCCTCCCAATTTACTTAAACCAATCCTGATGATTTGATGTAATCGTTTTTTATTTTTGTCGAACATTGTCAAATGGAGATCTGCGAAAAACATGGGCTCGGTTTTCGAAAGTGGTTAAACCTAAATGAAGCGTCAACCAAGGAAGGCTTTGTGCGTGCAAGGCTCTTTCAAAAGCTTATTTTAAAGTCATTGTAAATACAAACTAAACAACAACAAACAAAAACGCAAAAAACCCTAAGAATTCTGAATATGTCTTTATTGATTAATTGTTTAATTGGTTCCCAGGTTGACGCCAATCCTAAACAGGGTGCTAGTTTTGAGATTCTTGCCTATTCAACGTAAATTGAAGAATTCATAAAGTCGTTGTTTACTTGGCGTAGAGTATGAAACGGCGTCGTTTTTATGTCCATGTTGGGTCTTGGGTCTCGCTATGCTCATAAGGCTATCGCTGTTTCTCTGCTGCATGGTTCTCGGTGGGGACACCCATACACAAGTGACTGGATCGAACATGGAACCTTAAAGGGGAAAGACCGTGATGTTTAACCACTTAGGGTTTAGGAAAATTGTGAAAACACAGAACGTTTTTGTAATGATGAACATATTTGTAAACAGACAGTGCAATGCTAACATACACAAATACAACGCATTGCATTGTCGCTTTACGTGGTCTTCGAAAGTTTTTCAATATTACATTCATAGTTGAAGAATTCTCTCGTGGCTAGCTCTTTTCATGAACTCGTTTGATTACACAGGTAATATATTTGGCAATCGGCATGAAGTAATAAAATTCTCTAATATCTTTACAGGACTGAGGACCCATTGGTGGAGTCACTTTATGTAAAAGAGGTGGCATTGTCGTCATTAACAGCCTTCAAAACACTCTTGAAGAAAGACTTGGCATGATGCCATCTACTGAAAGTCTACTCAATAGACTCAACTCGGCCGCAATGACTGCAGTTGGGACTATTCTCAACTGTACCACTTAGGGTTTAAAAATGAAAATAGACCACCGTTAGAGTTACCCTAGTACCATTTAGAGTATTGTACGTAATGTGCTGGAAAAACTATGAAAGAAAAATTTTTTGTCGAATGTAAGTACCTCTTAGGAATAAATATGAATTCGAACCAAATTTAAATTATCGGACGATCGCCACCGTCTCTTTTATTGGAATCCCCCCCCCCCCTCCACCCCGCCCCCGCGGAGGGATATGGTCCCACTAAAGAATAATGAAACGAAATGTAACTTGAGCTTTCCTACTTCTTACTAATTATGCTGGAAAATGTTGGCATTATTTTTTCTTTACATTATGGACGCAGCCTCTCGTTGTTACTGCGTATATGTTCTGCGCATCTCCTGGGTATTTGGGTTTCTTTAAGAAATTTGCCCACTGATACAACAATACAACCCACACAAAAATAATCTAAATGTTAAATATCCAGAAAATAGTTCTCTTTGCCTTCATCTTATCATTACGGTCTTATCGTAGACGAATGAAAAAGAAGATACGTTAACTTATTCAATGGAAAAAGGCAAAGGAAATGACATGTAGGCAATTCGTATGTCTTTTGAATCCTCCCCTGTATCTTAGCTTGGTTTCGCTCGGTCTCCTGTTTTTCTTACGTCAGGAGAGTATGCTCAGTTGCTCAACTTTCAATATGGGGACCATGAAAGTGGTTTCATGTTTCAGATGGCAAGGAATGGTTTGCTAACTGGGTGAAGAAGAAGAGTCAGTCAAAATTGTGCTCAGAAAAAGAGCAGTAGATATAAAACGACTAGTGTTCTTGTATGTATATATATAGTAGGGTTTGATGCTAGTCATACTGCAAATTTTAAAGCTTTTGTTTTACGCTGGATAAAACTAACGCTGTAGGGTCACCCTCAGTATACGTACAGTTGGCATTAAAAAATATTATTATAGCGCGACTAATTGTCGCATGATCGAGCTTAATTTTAATGCACCTGACGGTCACTTATTATTCCGCATAAATGAAGCTAAATGAACCACCACAACCTGTGTTATCCAATATCCCACCGAGTTTCGCGCGTTTATCATTGAGCAAACTGTTGTGTAGCCGCCTAAATGACGCGCCAGTGTCTCTTTACAGTATTCCGAGATCCCAGCGAATTAATCCAGTTAAGGTGTCTGAACACAGTTTGCACGCACTCTACGATTTGTACTGCTGACATGACTAAGCGCGCGCATAAGGCTTTGAGAAAAACAAATCGAAGCAAACATGGCCCCTGTACAGCGATCATTTCATTTTGTTCAATGAAGATTGGGCAAGTGTTTTTTCCGTCTTAGCAATCAAACAGTTTGTTACGTGACAAAAACGTTTGTTTTTCAATGTATTAAAGGTAATACTTTAGAAAATACCCTGCCTTTCTGGGATTGTTTGTATGAATCGAGAAATATAGAGAATCCTGTCAAGTGCAGCGCATGCGCCGTAAACCAGAAAATTGTGACTGCACAATTTGGTAGAAATGCACTGATTTCTATGGAATCGCTCGTTAGAATTTCGTGAAATTTGGTAGAATAATAGTTCAGAACATGCTTAACTGGCCTGCGAACAAAAATTGAAATCTGACAGAGGACATGTTCAGAAAACGTTAAAATGCAAAACACAAAATAACAGAAGATCTCTCTGTCAAAATTTCGCAAGAACAGCGTCAATATAGGCCAGTATCTTTCTGAGTTTTCTAGAGACAAATGATGGAAAAAATCTAACGACTGGGTTTTCTGAAAATAAATCAAACCCATTATTAAATGCTGGTTTACTACCAGCTGTGTTGCCATGGTAACGTTACCTAGTCCAATAATAATAATAATAATAACAATAATAATAATAATAATAATAATAATGCAAGTCTTTATACAGATGGCCTGTATCACGCAAGGTGGTTTTCAATAGGGCACTGTGAAAATATAACAAGATAAAATTTAACTAAAATACTAAAATGCTGATATTGAAATATTAGAAAAGAATTAAGAGGGATTAAACACCTAAGTTCTACTTAAAAGTTGAAGAAAATGGAAAGCTATTTTAAAATTTAAGCCTATTATGCAACGATATTCTAAAAGCATTATAAGATAGGTTTCTCATCTCCATAGGCAGGGCATTCCAGTCAAGTAAGGCACTATTTAGGGATCTTAGCGTCCCCAGTTAGTATCTGATTTTATGATTCGAACAGTGTCCTTTGACCGAGTGTTGTGACTGTGACGGTCCGAACCTCGGATGATCATGTTGTTTCTATCGTCCGAGTTTATTAAATTGTACATATAAAGGCAGCGTTTCATTTGTCTTCTGGTTGTAACATTCACCCAATTCAGATCTTCAAGTGCTTCAGTTGAAGACGAATGTCAATAAAACATATCAAAATATAATTTTTTTTTAGTTGAACTTTCATCTTGCCAATTTTGGCTGGCCAACTGCCAGTGGTTTAAAAATAACGATGAATAACGCATAGTTACCAGAAAACTGTGTTCGGCCACCTTAATGAAATACTGTTGTTTATCTACCTAAACAAGCCACCAGCGTCTTAATTAATAATCTGAGATCCCACCAAATTAAGACTGGTTGTACAATTAATGCCTTCCCAAATTACAGAAACTCAGTTTGTAATAAACGCTTCAGGCGATTGCTCGAATAAATACGGTTAAACGTTTTCTGTTTAGCATGTTAGGATGTTTTTTAATCTAAACATATCGTTTTGTTTAGGAGGCAACCAAAAGATAAAACTGAAGCTTAAACTTTCGAGGGCCTATAACCCATCTACGATGTTATTTCGAAGTCTTTTAGTATACTAAGAAAAGAAAGGAGAGCTGTAGACGGATATACGTAGAAAAGTATAACACTGTCTTATTTGTTTTTGTTTTTGTTTTGGCATTTTAAATGTTCAGTCTATGCTATTTCGAACAGATTAAATGCAATTATTATTTCAGCCAATTCAACTATACGTTTAGGCCGATGGTAGGTGGTTTGGTGTAAAGCAGTCTTATTACTGGATATACGAACGTTTCCCGGAAACCTATGACGTCTATATTTATATATGAATATAGCTTTTGTATTCCCTTGAAATAGGAACGAGGAAATTCAATTCAATTTTATTTAAACACGGTAAAATTCATCAGGAAATAAGAATACATTCAATAAAAATAACATAGCATAAAATATCTAAGACATGCTAAAAAGACTAATCTTAAACATTACAACTAATCTTAAACATTACAATACTAACTAGACCTGTTTTCTATGAATGCCGTGTCTCAAATTTAAAAATGACAGGGCAAGCTGTTTCAGAGAGTTACGCCGCTATATCTAAAGCTGGTTTTCAAATAATTAGTTCGAGGGTAAGGGACAACTAGTTTGTTTGCAGAAAGACTGAGATTTTGAACACAGGTATAGGTGTGTAACGTTAAGGCTAATGATGAATCGTTTTTGTTAGGCGGTGCTTCTCCTTGTTCGCGTTCGCGCAGATGTTTATCTGTAAGATGATCCGCCCACTTTACGTTGACCACTCAGAGCTAACTAACAACTCTTTGTCCTTGCTGTTTTTAGAATAAGCTTGCATTTTCGACGCTGAAGAGGTGGAAGTTTAATTACAGTAGTCTGACGCAGATATGAATAACAAACGCTAACAAAGAGGTTTTTTGCTCAAATCCCCCTTCATTTTCCATTGTTTACATATTTTACATGTATCTACATTTAATCACTCAAAATCCTACTTAATGCAAATTTTCATCAGTGGAAAGCTAAAAAGGACTCTTTTTACGGCCTTTCTAAACTCCCTAATTCTCATACAGTAGATAAAGGGATTAAAAGCTGAGTTGCTAAATTCAGCCAGTGCTCCCCAAAACCAATAACCGTTCATTTTCATTTTCTTACATGGTTCAGCGCTAAAAAACTGAAGCAGTGATATAACCAAACTCGGAGTCCAGCAAATTAAAAGCACACCTATGACTATGCCGACAGTAAACGCGGCTTTACGGTTTTTGAGTTGCGCAATAGCCTCGTCTGGATTGAAAGTTTCCTCCATCGTAATTCTTCTAATCTGAAGCCGAGCTGCCTTCAGTATATAGTAATAACAGACAGAGATGAGTATTGAAGGTAAAATGACTGTAATGGCTGTAGCTGCAATCCAGAGTTTTGGTAAATGGAATGGATCCGTGATGACTAGTCGTAAACACGCAAAAGCGATAGAAAAGATCCAGATTGGAATAAGAATGTTTCGAACACGATTCCAAGTCATAATCTCATTGTAGCGAATGTTTGCTATTGCTATATATCGGTCAACGCTGACTGAGCATAAACTGAAAGTTGTTGCAACTATAGTTTGCATAGTCAAGACCTCTATAGCTGTTGAAAGATTGTTGTCGCTTTCCCAGATATTCTTAACACTCTTTGCAACCCACAAAGGATTCATTATTAGCCCCACTGCAAAGTCAGCAACACCCAGTGACGCAATAAACGCATTTGAAACAGTCCTTTGACTTGAGACTTGATAAATGGCTGCCAAAATGAGAGCGTTACCAAAAGTTGAAGCCAACGCAAGCACTGTGTTGAAAGTAGCTAAAACGACAATCTCTATGTCATTGAGTGCTCCAGAACATTCATTAGTCAATGCTGTACTCGAAGAATTCATGTTTTACCAAGTGCTCGTCTGTTGAAAGGAAAATATCAGTGTCTGAGGCTTTCGTTTGTAGTTCTCTTAGTACTGTCGTTTCCTGAAGAGAAGCGAAACTAGAAAGGTTACAGCCAGAATACTGACGTGATGCTTGAACGGTTGAGATCAGTTCTACTGTGGCTTCTAATCACCGGACCTACGTCTTAACAAACAAGGAGAGCTGTTTCACATAATTAATTAACATAATGACTTCAAATTAGTCTGTCTGGATTTTCATCTTTTTTGCCCCTTTCTGACCTTATGATAAATTAATTTCTAATTTGGGCTTTTTTCAGCAATTTACTCGTTACTTTCACAAAGTGTCAGTTTTTTCTTGTAATTACATATATAATTGCATCGCATGAACGAAACTATGATGGTTTCATACGACAGTTTTCTTTTATTCATGAGCTATTAAAGAAAACGTCCAGTGTCTAATAGTTTCTTCAGACAGTTTGAATATGGATAAAGATTTGACAGTGGGCATGTATTCAGATTAAAAACCGCCCCAGCTTCCTGTTTTCACATACCTTGAAAACATCAGACTAAACATCAGACTATATTCACGTCTCTAAATTTTGAACTATTTAAGGATAAGTCCATGAAAGACACTCGGGATAGTGAATAATAAAACTTGAGAGCCTGAAATACTGAATATCATTTATTTGTTCAGCTGTTCTCTTCCCAGACAAAGCACTTTGTTTAGTATCCATTCAAGGAAATACAAGCGTCTTATATTTACTGCACTAATACCTTACCGTCACAACGGACGTACTTTGATTCGTTTGTTCTATTACCTCAAAGTCGAAGATGTTTTCGTTCAAATTTCTTAAAGCGCCAGTGTCACCCAAAGCGCTTTACGCGGTTGTGTTTTTGTTTTGAAGTTTGGCTGGCGCGTTTGCCGGACGTTTCACAAATTATACCCTGCCGCACTGGCCTTTCAGCAAGCTGATATTTACAGTAGTAGCCTCTGAAAATAGTAATATCTTCATCACTAGATGTTACCGGAGAAAACAACTCTAGATCTGACTTTCTAGTCAACGCGTATGGAGCTTTTATAACAACCGATCGATTGATCGATCGATCGATCTCGATGGACGTAAAACCAGAGTAGCCACTCGATATAAAAATAATAAGACAAAAACAAGTAGTAAGAATATTGACGTCTTCATCGCTAGATGTCACTGGAGAAAACTATTCAAGATCTGACTTTGCATTCAATGCGTATACTTGGATCTATTACAGTCCGATCGATTGATTGCGCGATCGATCGCATCGACCGATGTCGATGGACGCAAAACCAGAATAGCCACTTTTGTAAAAATAAAACATAAACAGACAGTGAACACAAGGAATAATTAAGCAAAACAGCACAAGCTCATGACCATAAGCATTATTTTGGAGCAAGCCCGTAGGTACTGTTATTTTGTGGTAAATTAACGTTCCTTCTGTTTTCATTCGGCAACGAATGTAGCACTATTTCGGCAAACACAGTGTCAGTACTATTGCTGAAACCCGTAGATGTTTTTCTTTCCCTCTGCTACTGATACACGGACTCCTTCAGCCGTACAACTTTGGCAGAGCCCGGAAGAATCGGCCTTCCCCTCAACTTTCGTGAACCCTACGAGGCATCCAATTTAAAGATCTCCTTCTCCACCGCGAAAACACTTCAGAATAATTGAAATATGCAACGTAATCGATACGGCGACACTTAAATGTCAAATAAAAATTCAGCGATTTACGGCAATTCGATCCTAGTTGATCGATTTCCTTTTGTTCAGGTGTGGCCCAATTTATCCGTGAAACATTGTCTGAGCAATTAAGCTCAACAGATTTTAGTTGGGTTGACTTTGCCGATCATTTCATGTACCAAATTAAATGCAATATTTATGAGTGCTTTTATTATGATCCCGCACACTAGCCAGAGAGAAAAAAAGAGTCAAGGTACTAAGACTTATTTCAGAACCGGTCTAGTTTCTTTCATAAATACAATGAGCCAAAGGTGCGGGTCATTGAGAACAAAAAAAAACACCCAAAATAGAGTCCTAATTAATGAATAGGCATTATTCGAAATTGTAGTTACCGAGTTTAATTAGGCTTTTAAGTTGCGAAAATAGGGTTGGTAATTCACTTGAACAATGTTTTCACAGCTGGTTTGGAAAAATTTGGGGGGTAATTCCAAATGCGTTGCGGATTCACCAGGTGAAGGGTTCGATTTAACCAATTAAAGGTTTGTATTATGAATGGCATAATTTACTCAAAACTATCAACTCCATTACTTAATTTTTACTTGATATGAATAATGCATCTCTGGTATGCATCTCTGGTTTGCCATTAGCAAACAACCTGACACAAAATCATTAATGACTTTGCGTCCTTAGGAACCATTTACCATTTTAGGAGTTATATATATCTCACACAGCTGGAAATGAATTCACATTATTATCAATACACGCGGCCAAATTGAAAACCGCCCTATCGTAAACACGCGCTTTGCGGGCCGCAAATGACTCCTAGCGGGCCGTTAATGCATTAACGGCCCTGCAGCTGATTGGTTCTTGGTTCATCATCCGATTAATTTTAACCAATCAGCGTCGCCGACGCGGGAAAACCATTCGGCAAGTTCAGTTTGAAGCACAAAGTTTCCCAATCAACGGAAAGTTAAAGAAAGGTTTAAGCTTTCGAAAATGGAAGAAGTTAAAGATTCTAGTCAAAACTCGGATCTGGGAAAGGAAGAATTGGATAAAATCGAAGCACAAGCTCAAGCCGAAAATACCAAAAGAGCCACTTCTTGGGGTATTAAGAAATTCGAGAAATGGTGCGAGAAACGACAGCTCAACGTCGATCTGAATTCTGTTACTTCGGCGGAGCTCAACGAAGTTCTAAGGAAGTTTTATGCGGAGGTTAAATCGGAAAAGGGCCAACCGTTAACCCCTAGTACCCTCACTGGCATACGAGCAGCGATTCATCGAAAACTAACTTCAGCCCCATTCAGCAGGACTATAAACATTTTACAAGACAAAGAATTTCTTCCTGCGAACAAGATGTTCGAGGCAAAATGCAAACTGTACACTAAAGTAATGAATCCTAAACCTATGCATAAATCTGCAATTGCAGCTGGAGATATGACGAAGCTACGAGAATATTTTTCTGGAGGTTTAGGTTCAACTGCATGGACAGAACCAGAGCGACTTCTTGAGTTTGTGTGGTTTTCAATCTGCTTCTATTTTGGGCGCCGTGGTAGAGAAGGTTGGCGAGAACTCACCAAGCAGTCGTTCGGCATAAAAAAAGATGACTCAGGAGCACGGTATGTTACTGAAATGCAAACTGAACAAACAAAGAACTATCAAGGAGGGTCAAAGCAAAAAGACCAAAGTTATTCCGATGTGCGAATGTACGAAAACTCGTCGCCGCTTGATCCCGTTAGTTCTTTCGAGTTTTACATCCTCCGCCTTAATCCAAACTGTCAGGCTCTGTTTCAAACACCTAACAAGCACTTCAAGAAAGAGGGATCACAATGGTTTCGAAATGAGCCGCTTGGCAAAAACAAGATCGCCAAACTCATGGAAAACATTTCCTTGAAAGCCGAATTGTCAGAAAAATACACGAATCACTGCATTCGTGCCTCCACAGTCACATCTCTGTTTCAGCGCGGAGTTGACGCCAAACAGATTTGCTAGATCACTAAACACAAAGATGAAAGTAGCTTGACTCACTACATTTCTCAAACTTCAAGTGCACAAAAAAGGCATTGCTCCAGGCTTTTGCAAGAAGCGTTTGATGGCCATTCGTCCTCAGTAACATCTCAAGAGTCACACCGCTCATCAACAAATTCCGAAAGCAGCAACATCGCCGGTGCTAGTGCAATCACTTCAGTTTCTCAGTCACTGCAGAGTCAGTTTTTCTCGTTAGCCCAGCCATATCCGAACTGCACTCAGCACATTCAAATCGGAACTTTGAACATCTATCAGAGTGCAGGTCCTTCTCATTCAACAGAAAGCGAAACCGTAAAACGACGCCGAGTAGTAATCGAAAGTGACAGTGAGTAGAAACGTGTACTGACTAAGTGATTATCCTTGTATTTTCCATCTTTGTATCTTTTATTGTCTATTGCTGGATTTTTCGGGAGACTTTTAGCTGTTTTCAGCCTATTTTCTTTCAAACACAGCTAATTTATTGGATTGAATTCGCAGGTAACTTGTGCCGGCAATTAGATAGTTAGATAATTTTGAGTTTATTTGAAGTATTGGGTCAACTCATTCAGAGCAAATTGTATATTTATGGAAAAGCCTCATTAAATTTGTCAGATTTCTTAATATCATTTGGCCTTGTTTATTGATAATAAGGGAATAAAATGACTTTTTGAGGGAATATTGTTTATTTGCGCCCGCGTAGTGTCATTTGTGGCCCGAGCGCGAAGCGCTCGGGCCACAAATGACACTACGCGGGCGCAAATAAACAATATTCCCTCAAAAAGTCATTTTATTCCCTTATTAGCAATTATCAAATTTCTGTCATGATCACTTTGAGGTGGATGTGAAAGGTTTTTAAGAGGCTCTGACTGTAAATATCGAGAATCGGCGGACAAGCTCAGAAAATCGAAAATCCCGATAACTTGCCAGAAGAACACTTTTGGGGAGCTATCTTCGAAAATATTACTTAAACCTTCAGGAATTCTATTGTTTTCGGGAAATTCGGAAAAACGGTTTTGCTTAATTTATTACGCAATAATCAGGCTTAAAATTAAACAAATTGAAAACGCTTCCTTTAAAACCGTTTGCAACGCCAGAAAACAATTTTAATTTCAAATGATAGCAATACCCTAATACTTTCTATCAATGGGAATTGCATGGAGTTTTGCTTTACTTATGTGGTTTGGTGGTTCTTTGAAACAAAGGCGTTTTGCGCACTTCAGAAAAAGGCAAAAATTGGTAAACTACAGAGGCTTAAAATGGGTCTTGGTATGTCTAATATCGAATTGAAATAAACACTGTGATAACGTTTGGCCCTACTTCTATTATGATATGAAATAAAAAATCTGGGCAATTCAGGCTCGCGCTGACAAAAACAAAAATTCGCGAACCATTGTTGCCAAAATTTGCATAATGAAATGAATGAAATGAAAAGTAGTAGTTTGGGTGAGCTTAATTTAGAGAATTTTATTCACTGAAGACACACAAAGAATGGACTAAAACATTTCTTCAATCTATTCTTGCATTGTTTTGAGCCTGTACTATTTCTACGTAAAACTAAAGAGAAGGAGAAGAAGTTTTAAAAGTTCTACACAAGTTGTTGCGTGACCCGTGTCACGTGAATATTTTTGACAATTTGTCAACCTACTTATGGCAGTTTCTGAATGCGGTCTCCTACATTGGCCGCTGTTTTATACATGGCTAGTTCTCCAGCGAATACCGTACGCATCCCTGTGTTTGGGGCATACTGTCATGTGCAGTTGATATTCTACTGGGACGAAAATTCCGACAGGCAAGTCTAGAATTAGTTTCGTATACATATGACACCTTTCTCTTCGAGAGAAGAAAACTGCGACATAGTATGTTGTTGTGTACGTGACTCGATCGCTCTTTTCAAACGGCTACTAAGATTTTAGGCGACGTTTTGAAATGACACTATTTTGGCCAGGAAGCAAAAGTGCAAAATTATTATTATGATTTATACGTATTTGTCAAAACATGTTGTGTTTCTATCAATAATATTACACTTGTATAAATATGTTTAAAATTAAACGCAAACCACGGACAGGATCGGTATTTATGAGTTCTTAATGCGGCTGTATATCTAAGAGATATCAATACACAGTTTGTTTGGTTTTACTTTGCAAGATCGCTGAGAACTCTTTCACAGTTTTGGAGGATAAGACTTTCATGGAAGAATATTTTCACGTTTGCATGAACGTTCAGTGATCGGTTGCGTGGCTCGATTATTTTGAGTGGTACTTTGTGAGTGAGGTGCGGGATTGCGGAAAATTAATTCAGAGTTTAAAAGAACGAGGTATACAACAAATGTGCTGTTTTGAAATTATGAATATATGAAATTCATATATTTGAACTGCGGAATGAAGAAATAAATGTAAAGAGGATCCTCGCAGTTATTAACGCAACTTATGCAGTTGCGAAAAGAAAGCCTGAAAAAATCAGGCTTGCCGGGATTCGAACCCTGACCTCTGCGATACCGGTGCAGCGCTCTAACCAATTGAGCTAACAAGCCAACTGGGAGCTGGTCATTAAATTGGTTCGTAATATACCCGGGAAAGATGAAGATGAAATTATGAATATATGAAATTCATATATTTGAACTGCGGAATGAAGAAATAAATGTAAAGAAGATCCTCGCAGTTATTAACGCAACTTATGCAGTTGCCAAAAGAAAGCCTGAAAAAATCAGGCTTGCCGGGATTCAAACCCTGACCTCTGCGATACCGGTGCAGCGCTCTAACCAATTGAGCTAACAAGCCAACTGGGAGCTGGTCATTAAATTGGTTCGTAATATACCCGGGAAAGATGAAGATGAAATTATGAATATATGAAATTCATATATTTGAACTGCGGAATGAAGAAATAAATGTAAAGAAGATCCTCGCAGTTATTAACGCAACTTATACAGTTGCGAAAAGAAAGCCTGAAAAAATCAGGCTTGCCGGGATTCGAACCCTGACCTCTGCGATACCGGTGCAGCGCTCTAACCAATTGAGCTAACAAGCCAACTGGGAGCTGGTCATTAAATTGGTTCGTAATATACCCGGGAAAGATGAAGATGAAATTATGAATATATGAAATTCATATATTTGAACTGCGGAATGAAGAAATAAATGTAAAGAAGATCCTCGCAGTTATTAACGCAACTTATGCAGTTGCGAAAAGAAAGCCTGAAAAAATCAGGCTTGCCGGGATTCGAACCCTGACCTCTGCGATACCGGTGCAGCGCTCTAACCAATTGAGCTAACAAGCCAACTGGGAGCTGGTCATTAAATTGGTTCGTAATATACCCGGGAAAGATGAAGATGAAATTATGAATATATGAAATTCATATATTTGAACTGCGGAATGAAGAAATAAATGTAAAGAAGATCCTCGCAGTTATTAACGCAACTTATGCAGTTGCGAAAAGAAAGCCTGAAAAAATCAGGCTTGCCGGGATTCAAACCCTGACCTCTGCGATACCGGTGCAGCGCTCTAACCAATTGAGCTAACAAGCCAACTGGGAGCTGGTCATTAAATTGGTTCGTAATATACCCGGGAAAGATGAAGATGAAATTATGAATATATGAAATTCATATATTTGAACTGCGGAATGAAGAAATAAATGTAAAGAAGATCCTCGCAGTTATTAACGCAACTTATGCAGTTGCGAAAAGAAAGCCTGAAAAAATCAGGCTTGCCGGGATTCGAACCCTGACCTCTGCGATACCGGTGCAGCGCTCTAACCAATTGAGCTAACAAGCCAACTGGGAGCTGGTCATTAAATTGGTTCGTAATATACCCGGGAAAGATGAAGATGAAATTATGAATATATGAAATTCATATATTTGAACTGCGGAATGAAGAAATAAATGTAAAGAAGATCCTCGCAGTTATTAACGCAACTTATGCAGTTGCGAAAAAGAAAGCCTGAAAAAATCAGGCTTGCCGGGATTCGAACCCTGACCTCTGCGATACCGGTGCAGCGCTCTAACCAATTGTGCTCTAACCAATTGTGCTCTAACCAAATGTGCTGTTTTGTTATTCTTTTGTTATTCAATGAGATGCAAATGAGTGTGCGGCGTTTTTCTGCAATCCCGCACCTTAGAGTACTTTGTGTTCCTTACCTTACACAGCCATTTTAGCTCTCAATTTATACGCGTACGTCAACTTTAATGATTAATAAAAGAAACCGTTTGGATTTCGAGAACATTAGTATTTTCCCAAAGAAACTGCAAATAACAAAGAAAGGCCACTGGTGCTGCAGAGTAAAGACATCTGACAAAATATGATAACCCACTGCACTCTTAAGTTTCACCAACAATTTTCCAAATTTGTTCGTAATTCTTCAGAAAGATAAATGAAGATTCCAGCGAATGCATCATCTAGTAGAAAGACCGTCTGAAAATAGTTACGGTAAACGATTTGTCATATTTCAAGTCGTCCTTCCATTACAGTTCTTTTTCCTATTATCCAAATTATGCAAATTTTGGCAACACTGGTTCGCGAATTTTTGTTTTTGTCAGCGCGAGCCTGAATTGCCCAGATTTTTTATTTCATATCATAATAGAAGTAGGGCTAAGCTTTATCACAGTGTTCATTTCAATTCGATATTAGACATACCAAGACCTATCTTTAGCCTCTGAAGTTTACTAATTTTTGCCTTTTTCGGAAGTGCGCAAAAATGCCTTTGTTTCAAAGAACCACCAAACCACATAAATAAAGCAAAACTCCATGTAATTCCCATTGATAGAAAGTAGAAGAGTATTGCTATCATTTAAAATTAAAATTGTTTTCTGGCGTTGCAACTTGTTTACAAACAAGCGCATTCAATTTGTTTAATTTTAAGCCTGATTTTTGCATAATTAATTAAGCAAAACCGTTTTTCCGAATTTCTCGAAAACAATAGAATCCCAGAAGGTTTAAGTAATATTTTCGAAGATAGCTCCCCAAAGGTGTTCTTCTGGCAAGTTATCAGGATTTTCGATTTTTTGAGCTGTCCAGCGATTCTCGATATTTACAGTCAGAGTCTCTTAAGCATCCTTTATATCAGGTTTCTAGCGTGCTTAATTATACATAGCTTCGACTTTTTGGCGGCTGGTCTTGGTAAGAGATTAGTGAGAGTGTTTTTAACTTAAGTTAACGGCTGTCCTAGAATCTAGGATTTTCCCGTCCCCAGAGCAATCTCTTACCTAGAGTCCTCAGGCTTCTTGATCAGCGAATGGTCGTCAGGAGAGACTCTGGGGTAATTACCGCAGGAATCCCGCGGTTAATGGTTGTTAATTTTTACAGCGGTGAACAGCCAATCACAAAATCAAATTTTTCCCCTTACCCCAGAGTCTGTCCCGGCGGCCACCGCCTGACCAAGAAGACTGAGGACCCTGGGTACGAGATTGTTCCCGGACACTGGACCTCGTGCCCAGGCGCGGGATTAAGAGGGTCAGGCAGCTCTGGGGACAAGAATTAAACGGAATCTTTAACATTGTTTTAACAATGCAATATGTTACACATATTTAGCCACTCTGTTGAATGGTGCTGAATGAAAATTTGATTACAACCAACCTTTTGAACCAACATCATTCAACATTTCTTTTGTTCTCATGAGCGAACAACTCGTAAACGAGTTCTGTAAGGGAACAAGTGTCTAAAGCATCATGAACTGAACCAGCATCTTACACGCACGACAAAGTTAGATTACTTTTTGGGGTCACTGGCAGCGGACTATCCTGAGGAAGAAGGACCTGAAAGGCCAACGAAGACGCCTTCGGGGAGATAAATCGTGTGAATCGTGTGTTAAAAGGAAAACTTTTCAGCTTTTCATTCAATATCAGTGTAGCGTCGTTCTCTGATGTTCTTCAAGTGAGCAACTGAACCGCCACTATTATGAAATTTAGTACTAAAGGCTATATGTTGAATGAAATACAAATACAGTGGGATGTTTATTTGATTAATACGAAATGTACTACAGTCAGTACGTGACACTTTAAACCCATGCTGTATTTTGCGTGATTACTATTCAGCCCCCCCCCCCCCCTCCACCCGATAAAAAATGAACGGTCCCTTACATTCCCATACAAACTCTTATATTTTAATGATGTGTGATATATCTGCATATGCGGAACAGACTGACTGAATATGCAAAATATAATGCATCGTGCACTTGGGGTGAAAAAACAGATATCAACTTCCAATAAACAAAGTTTTAGTGTGATCGCTTTTACATTAGATTAAATTGTAATGAATTTGTCTTTTCCAACGACTGGGCCGTCTTATCTGAACGTTCGGTTTGTTGCCGCCTTTTTGTCGTTCTTAGAATGCGTGACGTCGCGAACTGAAATTAGATTCATGTGATACGCGGAAGTGACTTCCAGGTTCCTAAGTGTTTCATTTTCGTGAGACATAATCACATTCTGCTGTGGTTTTCGTTATACCGCTTTTGTCACTGTCTTTTCTAGCTTGCAATCTACCTTTTTTTTCGATTTGCCATAACATACAACCGTATTCATGGCTTTTGGTGGATGCGATCATTCCTCTACTAGTGGGCTTTCGTCAGACGATTCCGGTGATGAGGAAAGCTGTTGGACTTGGCAAACCTTCCTAGAACCTTTAAACAACCAAAACGTCCAAGACAGCAATGTCATAAAATGGAATCCTCAACCTCTCCTTGGGTCACGAGTTGGAGAGTTTATTGAGCGTCTACAGGAGCAACATTCGATACAAAAAATCGAGAAAGAGAAGAAAGTAATCGAAGCCAAGGAGAATCTTGAGGGACTGTCTAACTGTTCTTTTGAAGAACTCAAACGTCACTGGAACGCCTATGAAAGGGCTTTGAAGATTAAGTCTCATCTTTGAGAGTGCGGGATCATACTGGACGATCCAAATGCTAGCTCGCTACATAAGTCGGCGAGACATCGAATTTATTAAACCTCAGCAAAGACGGAAAGATAATCTAACTGAGGAGATCGATGATAAGTATAACCTGTCGATGAAAGCTATTGGTGGTCAGCCAAGATCTGAATACGATACAAGAATACTTCTGGACGCCATCTTACAAACGATTTGTGTCTACAAGAAGTTGACAATTCGAACTGAGCAAACCATAAAATGTAATTCACTTCCTACTAATAGGTATGATTACATCATGTACTACAATAACCAGCCGATTGGAGTTGTTGAAGCTAAACGGCGAGGGTGCCTTATCGATAAATCCGTGGCACAGTTACTCGTTCAACTTCTCCTTCTTTCATCCCAGGATTCAGTTTTGTTTTATTTTGGTGTTTTATCTGATGGAAACCAATTTGTCTTCGCAGGCGTAAGGGAGGAAAAAGTTTTGTTCTTTCAGACTAACCAAAATAATTTGGAGATAGCAACAATAAGATCGCGTCAGGGCCTGGGGTCCATAGTCGGCACAATGTTGTGGTTAATCCATGATGCCGTTACGGAGAGAAAATTTTTTTTATAACCCAAACTGGGCTTAACTTTGGGAACTGTATTAAACTAGACAAAGTGAAATTGGAGTTCATGTTCTTTAACGCCAGTGAACGTACCTACAAAAACATACCTGCATACACTTGGATATGGAGACAAGAAACGGTATAAGCCAAGCTGGATTCGTAAAGACTCCGGGGCCAAAGGCTCAGTAATTAAACATACGCGGGCGTCATAAACCCGGCCCTAAAAGAGGGAGATGAGTATATATAGTGTTTTGTTCAGTTGTTTGAAATTAGCACTACAGCGTAGTTTTTAGATTATTTTTCACTGGATAATCGCTCAGCAGGCAATGATCCGTAACGTAGCCTGTGAACAGCCACCCTCTCCCCTCACAGGCTATCTGTAACGAAGCAGACTATTTTTCATTTCAAATTATTTTCATTTTATTCACTAAACAAATCCACTTAATCAGGTAATGTGATTGAATTGCTTCATAAGCTATAGTAATTTGAGACAATCAGAACATTGCACAATAAGATGAGTTCTCAGAGACTTTTGTCCTTTAGCTGCAGTGTAATTCAAAATGCACTAGATATTGCAATTAGGGGCCGATTACGAGGCGGGCTGGCTCGGTTTGCCGGGATCTCGGCACGTCTGTGAAATATATTAAAAATCAACTTTGCGATTACATGGAAAAATCTCAGCCCGGCTAGCTGGGATCCCGGCATCGCGATGCCGGGATCTCGGCTAGCCGGGCTGAAAACTTACCATGTAATCGCGATTGCCGGGCCAGCCCGGCTAGCCGGGACAACACTTTCTCTTCACTAAATTTCGCTTCAGAGCAAAATGGCTCACCAGAAGATCAATATTTCTCTTTCTATATAACAGATAAAGGTTTATCAGACCTTCAAAAACTCATGAATAATTAATGATCATTTCCACCAATTACATCACGCAAATGAGTCACGTGGATGCTTGTTTAAAACCGGTAATACATCAACAATCTAAAAAGCCTGGTGGCGGCATTTGATTTCAGTCCCAGGGTAAAGCGGGGCTGATTGTAATATACCTCATTACTATTCTTTATATAAAATGTTACCCTCATTAGTATTCTTTATATAAAGAATACTAAATGAGGGTAACATTTTATATAACAGAAACAATGCTGTACAGCGTACGAGGAGGATAATTTTCCCCGGTATCTTTGCACACTTCCATTATGAATTTTGTTAACCAAAAATTTAGCGACTCTGCCGTCATATCAAGCACGTCGGTTTCCAAGTCTTGAATTTGTGATGTGTCATTAGTACAACTGCTCGGCTCTTCAGAAGCTTTCTTATTTACTCTTGTTGACTGCCATTCTGAAAAAATCTTCATAGCCCAGTTATTGACGGAACGTGTTGACTTTGGTACGGCATTTTCCAGCAGTTGTTTCTCTTCTTCAACATTTTTGGGTTTGCGAAACGTCCGCTTGTGCTTCGAAGCCATAATGTTCTCATCGAGCTCACTATTGAATGAAGTTTCCACTATACAAATCATCTAATCTTATAATTCTTTTCAGATCTAGCAGCATGAACTAGCAGCACGGGAAAATGGTCCGAAGCTCATTAAACAAAACTTTTTATTCTTTTCAAAGACTATAGGAACTACAAAACATGAAAGAATGTCTTTATATTCTGTGAGATCGATTTTGACATTCTCTTGATGAGACTATGGAATAAAGTTATAGCACGGGAAAATGGCACCATTAGTTCATTATTCTATGAGATCGTTTTTTGAAGCCGTTCAATAAACTCGCAGATCGTGTTTTATCGGGTCTAAAACCACTCGGCTACGCCTCGTGGTTTTAAACCCGATAAAACACTCCTGCTCGTTTATTAAACAGTACATAAAGCTACGTAAAACTGAAAATAATAGGCCAAAATAATGAATTGGCGAAAATAAAAACACTTGGTTCATGCTCTTTGATGCAGCCATCTTTTCACACGACAGCTTCTAAATTTAGCCGCAGGTGGGCTGGCTCGCCTCATGTAATACCAGGCTGAGCAGTCATCTCGGTACACCGAGCCAGCCCTGCTAACTGGGCCAGCCCGGCTCATGTAATCGGCCCCTTAATAAGTGTTCTTGCCACTTTTGAATTACTTCATCAAATAATGAAAAACAAGCTTATTGATAAGGATCTTTCCTCATGTCTTAAAACCAGAATTGCTTATCTCGCACAATATTGTAATTAAACTGTAAATATGAAAAAAAAAAAAGATAAGTATTTACGTGAATGTTAATTCATGAGCTTTTCTTTACACATCTGTATGAACCCTCAGTGTTCAGGCATTTTGTACCGTAAGTGCAACTGTGAGAGCCAGCCTTACTTTCATTTACGTCCTTGCAAAACGTTCCATCTTTATAGTAACCAATTCGACAAGTACATTTATACGAGCCCATTGTATTTGTGCAGTCAGCGTGCCATTGCACGTATGTATTCCGAGTTTGCATTCGTCAACATCTAAGTAGTGTTTTCCCTGGTAACCATGGTGACATTCGCACGTGTAGGAACCAATGACCTTTATACAGTGCGCATGCTTTGGGCAGGAATTATTGCCAGTTTCAAACTCATCAAGATCTAGGAAAAAAGTAAATAATAATAATAAAAAAAAACGAAAGCGCCTGAGGCAAGTTTCTCGAAAGCGTGTAACATTTTGTCCCAGCGAAGAGCTAAAAAAACACATGAACGACTCATTCTACAAAGCTGTTGTCTTTATGACAAGATAATTGTCTTTATGATAAGAAAGGTTGAACTTATAGCAAAGTTTGTTTCTTATAATCGTGTGCTTACAAGATACAGTGTGAATTATCGTGCCCGAAATCGACCCAAAAAGTTTCGGGATTTCGAGAAACGCAAACCTGTTGCAGAAATTGTTGCTGGTTAGATGCGCATTTAAGTTCGCATTTATTTTCGTGTATGTCGACCTTGTTGTTGGTTGTTTACAGTGCTTTCTTTTCCTTCAACGTTTTGTGTTTTTCAAGCAGAGTCCATGGGAGGCGAATAATCGAAGCAAGTTCAAGTTGAGCAGTTCCTCAAAAGAGGGGTTCGTATTCGAGGGGCAGCTGTCCTAAGAAATAGGTACCTAAACTCTTTTCGGCCTTTCAACAATTTGGGATGTGACTATAATATGACATAGTTAAAGCCGAAATTGTGTCCACTTCGTCTTCCCCAGTCCCCTGAATTTCCCACCCCACTTTCTCCTGGTTAGACTGACTTCTGATTAGAATACTATCCAACTTACCAAACCAGAGGAACACCCCTAGTCTCGATAACCATGGCTCGCTCAAAATACCACTACGAGACAACCTTTAACCCGTGTCTTCTGGGCAATTCTGTTTGATCACAATTATCAGCTTGAATGAACGTCATTATTTTAATTCTAACCTTTACAAACTACACCATTTCCCTTGAAGCCCGCGTGACATACACAGTTGTCATTTTTGCTGTTTTCTAATTTCACCCAAGATGCGTTAACATGACAGTTACTTCCTCTGCTCTTCTTATCTGCATTTTCAAATAAAGCAAATTTATCTGTCAGATTTTAAGACATATCGCTACAAATTCCCAAATTAACATCTTTCTTGACTGAAAATATTGAATAAACTTTCAACGCTGAGGTTGCTTTATTTTATTATCTGCTGTTTTTTTCTTTTACCAATTAAGATCGCCCACAAGTTCCCCTGTGCCCGTGCTCACAGGATACCCACTATCTACAAGAGTGCTCTTAAGTTGATAAGTGGAATATACTGATAAAATTACGTGCACATGGCGTGAGTCATTGATGTCGTAGCATTCAAAATGCCGCATTTCCTTGATACTACTCCATCTTTTCAACATATGACCAACGTTTATTTTTTTATAGTTTTCCTAGCAACAGCTGTTATCATAGCAACGGTTATGGACAGCCTCTCGTTTAATATATTGTCGATTATCTCGAAATTTAGTCAGACACTTTAGGGTGAAATTGGGAAGATCAGAACTTCACAACCTACACAATGTGTATGCAAAATTAGAGAAAAATCTGTAAGACCGTTTTCAAGGAAATCATGAATCATTTCTGATTTTGGTCATTCCTGCAATTGTCTCTGATATTCAAGAAAAATAAGTCTTAAAACGTTCTCGTTTCAGTTCAAAGATCTTTTATGATAGCAAAACAATCTAAATGTACATTGAGCTTCCTAGGTGGCTGTGATTGTAAGATATTTATGTTTGAGAACTGCTAAAATAAAGCACAAATCAGTCAAAAAGTTCGTAATTTGCATAAACTGATAAATCGGAGATACTTGGAAAATTCTCTTACAGATTCTTCTCTAATTTCGCATACAAGTTGTATAGGTTGTGTAGTTCCAATCATCCAAAAGTGTCTGGCTAGGTTTCGAGATAATCGACATTATATAAAACAAGGGGCTGTCTATAACCGCTGTTATGGTTTGTCCTCTATGCAAAATTTTGATTTATAAAAGATACACTCCTAGACCAAAAAAAAACTGTTGCAAGCCTCCTTAACCCGCTTTTATTTTGCCGAGAAAGAAAAAATGCGTAAAGGGAAGGCCTAACTGCAAAAAGGAAAATACAAAGTCCCCTTCTAATAAACCAATGCTTTTGCAAAAAGAAGTCATTCTACGAAACTAGATTACAGTTGTTAGGCCTGTTTCAAACGTCCAACGCTTTAGTATGCGAAACCATTGGGAAAAAAAATACATATCCCTTATCTGCAAAGGACAAACGTACGGTGGTACCCGAGTGAGGACACCGATAGGGCAAGCGTAAGTGTCGATCTGTATTACCCGCGTGTCCGTTTTAAGTAGGCTGTCGGAGTAAACGCTATGGACACATGTTTTATACATACAAACACTAAAGCATGCAATTGTTTCTATTGTATTGTTTACTTTATTGTACATTGTATGTTTGTGTTATGTTGTGAATAAAATTGTTTCACTTTAATTTGGAAGATTAGTTGTATATTATATTTACTTTAGGTCAAACTGAAAAAGCCTTACAGACGGTCACTGTGTCTCTTTCGATCTCTAACTCAAATATACGTCCTCTTGGTTTAAAAGTGCTTTGCACTGGAGATGTTCAGACGGACTGAGCAACCCAATAAATGAAAATAGGCAGTGTACGGATAAAAAGTGTTGGTCATGCACGGCGAGGTTAACTTGCATGTAAGTCTGCCTCTACGGTCAGAGAAAAAGGGTCTTTTCTCCGTATTATATAACGGGTGTCCGCATTAAGCAGGCTAATGTAGCAGAAAATATACGAGCTTTACTTCGGGACAAAATATACTTAGGGCCGGTTATTTAAACGAAGTCTTATTTAGACCACTGGTTTAAGACAGTTAGTAGACCCATGTATCACCTTCTTATGGGTCATTTTAGGCATAAAACTGAAGTGCGTTTCTAGTCATTGCTTTATGCCTTCTTATTAATTAAAATTGTTTACAGTAGACAACCTTAAACTATTCGGGTTGGCAAGGATGAAATTGGCTTAGAACGTGGTTTCGTTAAATCCCGTCAGAACTTTGTTTGAATAACCGGTCCTTACAATTCTCAGAAACGAGGTCTTTTTCCGCATTGCGTCAGGAAATTCAAGGGTATTAAAAGGACAAATTTGAAGAGAAAATGTGTGAGCTTTCTGTCGACCGGGTCAAAAGATACTGTCCGTAATAGCCGGTGTCAGTAAAGTTGAGTTCCACTGTACCGGAAACTTACAATTCTCAGAAATGAACGGAAAAAATTGCTGTCTACATCCTGTGAAGTCTTTCAGTTTCTATTTTTTTCCGCATGGCGCCAGAGAATGAATTCTACTGATTCACTATTCGAACGAGAGCGCTAAAAAGTTGAAAGCGAAATATATATACTATCACTCGGCATTTGAGACAATATTAAAAGGTAGGCTCAGTTAAGACATCGTGGAGTCAGCGGACTTCCTAAACAAATTCTTTATGGTCAGGTGGAACCTGGAGAGCGCTTCGCTGATGGCAAAGCACACTCTGGACAAAAGTGAAATATTTTTAAATACAATCTGAAAATGTAGAACGACTGGGGCAAGAATGTGAAAGCTGTAGACAGCATTGTCTCTTACTCCAGCACCTGGAATCGCTCTGATAAAACGCCAACAATGCAAAAACACGACAACTTTTCGAAGACTTGTTCCGTTACCGGCTTCCATCGATTCTCATGTAGGAAATCGTATTTTTTCTGTCTTTGACTCCAATGTCATTGTTACAGAAGAAACAGAAATAGATAGTAACTATACGATTTGGGTGGCGATACGCCGCTCGACTGAAGTCGATTGATCGATATAAGCAACGGTCAAAGCTATCAGAGTTGACATTTACGATCAACATTTAAAGTATTACAAATATACTGATATTAGTCTTCTGTAATAATAGCTTACCATGAAAGTCCCCTCGAATGATTGGAGCCGCAATACCGAGTAATACAAGAATAATTATGACCAGAAGTAAATCGATCATGTTTCTAGTCGTAGCATTGCCTGCAAAACGTTTCATGGAGACCTTGCAGGCCGATATATCCTGTTGATTAGGTTCTTGCGACATTTGCAATGTCACTGTCGAAGGAGCCATTTTTTTCTTTCTTGGTTTGCTCCAAACGTAGATGTCTATCGAGGGGTCACGTGTTTTCCCGGAATAATCAAGGAACCGTGTGATCTTTCCACGAATTCGAAATAAGCATGTTTGCGGTTCACGTGGAATTTTAAAACAGGCTTCTTTTATCTTTTAATACCCTCGCTTGTTCTCGAGGGTATTAAAGGAAATAAATAAAGTTGATTTAACATGATTGTCTGTTGTTAGTGTTCTTGCTCTCTGTTCTGTCGAAATTTTGGAAAGATGCCTATCGCTTTCTCAACCTTGAAAGTCTTGAACCGCTGTCCAAGCAGATTTGGACCCCCCAAATTTGGAGACCGGCAAATTTGGACCCCCCGGTCCAAATCTGTTAGCGAATATGGACCCCCAGGGGACCCAATCCGCTAGCGGATTTGGACCCCCCTCGCGGATTTGGACTCCCTATGTAATTGTAAAAACCCACGCTGTTATTCGCATATAAAGTACCGAAATAATTTCACGTTTCAATCCTGGCGAAGAAACGTTTCGTTTGGCATTTAAAATACTGCAAACCTATTCATAAATAGAGGTGAGTCAGACTTTAGATCAAGTAAATTGACAGCCAGACCTCTAAACGTTGCAGTTAAAGCACACGCTGCGGTTTTTCTTACAGAAGATACGATTTTAAAATCTTGTTTTCTTTCATACCTGTTGTTATTATTTTTCCAGGATTCTGAATTTAACATAGTTTGAACGGGTGGTTTAACAAAGGAAGTGCTACTTTTTAAAGCAACACCTCTTGGTTGGAAAACGCATTGTGCGCCCTGCAAAAAAAGTTTGCTTGACTACACAACTTAACAGGATTGTTTTTTCAGAACCTCTCTTTTTCAATCATGATGTTTTGAATTTGTATAAGTCATAAGGACACCAAGAAAAACATCAAGACTTTGCTGCAACAAAATCCAGTTATCACATGTAAACTACGTCATCGATGTTACAAAAGGCCTCTAAATTCAACAGCGCGTCTTTGAAGAAAAAATTAGATCAGTTTATTTCTCAAAAAGCGTGCTTACGTACACGCACTAGGAAAAGTGATGTCTCTTGTTCATTTTAATGAAAAATAGCAGAGTCATGGTTAAGGGTCCTTAAGGTACGTTCAGTAAATGGAGTGCTACCACAAAACCACAAAACTTCTAAAAGTGTCTGAAACACGCGCTGCAGTATTTCTTACAGACGGTGCGATTTTAAAATCTTTAGTATTTTTTTTTACTCCCGTTGTTAATATTTATTCTAACAAACTTAATTTGAGGTGAAAAAACTGCCTCAATATTTTTATTTTGCCTCTTTAACAGCTCCAAAAACAATTTTGCCGCGGAATTTTATTACCTTACTCAATAGAATGCTTGTTTTCAGGGGGTCCAAATCCGCGAGAGGGGGTCCATATTTGGACCGGGGGTCCAAATCAGCTAGCGGATCTGGACTGGGTCTGGGACGTCTGGTAAAGTCTTCTGATGTTGATTGCGTCTGCCGTATTTTCCTTTTCTTTGTCGTTTGTGTTATTTATATGAGGCTGATAAGAGTCGTAAAATCCTTGTTTGAGCGTTGTCAGGAGCCATAATCTGGGAGGCGTCGTTCTAAGCAAAATGCAGAGATTTTCATGAGCCACCTTTTCAAAAACAAAACTAAACAAAACAAAACAAAATAGCTAGTCATATTTTCTCTGAAACATCAAGAATGAAATGAGATATAAAATTTTATTCAATTTATTTCAAATCAAATCGCCAAACTTGTCGAACGTTCAGACTGCAGGACGTGTCCTCAGTCGAAACACCGAGGTATAACGCGGCTTATACCTATTCACTCTTTAAGAGGTTACTGGGTTTATAAACCTATTATTTATTTCCGTTACAACGAGTTTGTAAGCGATTTAAAGCCGTATATTTAAATCGGCTTCAAACCACGTCTCTTCGTTCTGTGTTACAGACGATGTGTGAAGAGGCCAAGGCCGATATTATGGATCAGCCAGGCCGATCTGGTCCTCCGTCAACAGCAGATTTGAAGGCCATGTTTGCCGAACTTCTAGATGGTGCCAAAAAAGATATTTTGACCCAAGTGAAAGGGTCTATTGACCAAGTATATATGGATTTCGAAAGTGTTGAAGTTGAGTCTGAGGATGCTCAACCCGGTACAGAGGCCAACTCAGAAGACAACTCAGATTCTGCAGTTGCAGGAAAAATTGATGAATTCATTCAATCAAAGAAACCTGTCAGTGACGAGGGAACAAACAGTGACTCCTTTAAGTCACTTGCAGAAGAATTCAGTGTTACTGAGAAAACATCTCCTGCTATTGTTGCAAACTTGGCTGAGATAGTCAAGAGTCTGCTTAATGAGAAGCTTCCAAAGGAAAAGTCAAGTGAGGTACAGGGGCCAGAAAATTGCACTAACCCGGTGGCTCCCCAAATTAACAAGCAAATTTGGCAGCAGTTACGTCAAGAAACAAGAAACACTGATTCTGCATTCCAGAAGGCACAGTCCCTGCTAGTGTCAGGCCTTTATGCAGCTCTCCAAATGTGCAATAGTTCAAGTGGGGAACAAAAGAATGCTCTGACTCATACAGTAGTCCTTTTGTTGTCAGCAAACAGAGATCTCAACCTTTTCTTGTTCTAAAGTTGACTGTGCATTTTTATGAATCAATGCAAGTTGTTTTTTAGCGGATTTAGCTTCTGATACTAATATCTTTCTAATTTTTTTTGTTTAATTCGTGCCATGTGACATTCTATTTGCATACTCTCGTTTTGTTTAATTTATATTTATTCTAGATCAGTTCCACCAGGTTGGTCCCATGGTGTAATGGTTAGCACTCTGGACTCTGAATCCAGCGATCCGAGTTCAAATCTCGGTGGGACCTTGATATGGTATGCTTCCGTTATTGGGAAGCGTATTTTTTTTGCCTAATTTTTATGAAATATTTTTATACTAATATATTCATTACACTCTATTAAATTCAGAGGATACTACATGGCGGACCGAAGAGTGGTTAGAACATATATATTATCACGAGAAAATAAAATTCATTTTTACAAGCCACATTGTAATTTTCTTTCTGTTATACAGACAAGGGTGTAAGCACAAACTTTATCGCGAACTGTTGCAGTTCAGCAGCAGGGATTTCTTGAAGTTCTCTCTTTTCTTATTCACTTGCAAGGAACTACTTCAATACTTTTAAGTCATATGAAGGTTTGTTCTTTTCGGTAACGTTTTCCTGTTTACTAGACAAACTTCCTAATTTTGTATGAACTTTGTTTTATGGTGAGTTTATTTCTCAATTTTGGAATGCTCTAAGGTTTTCCAAATGCAATTAATATAAATAAATGATTCTGATTTCTTTGAACAAAGCTTGATTCCCATCAAGTATTCGTGCAGCAAAGGTGTATTCAACTATGTTGGAGAATGTTTGATCCGTTTGATTGCTGCAAACCTGATCTCTTGAACATATATCTGTAGGTGGGTCCCATGGTGTAATTGTTAGCACTCTGGACTCTGAATCCAGCGATCCGAGTTCAAATCTCGGTGGGACCTTGCAAAGGTGCGCTTCCTCTCCCCTCCGAAATATTTTATTTTATTCTTTTCATTACGCTAAATACATTAAGTATTTAGACTGTTACCTCTATGCCCCCCCCCCCCTCCCAGTTTACCCAAACCAATCCTGATGATTTGATGTAATCGTTTTTTATTTTTGTCGAACATTGTCAAATGGAGATCTGCGAAAAACATGGGCTCGGTTTTCGAAGGTGGTTAAACCTAAATGAAGCGTCAACCAAGGATGGCTTTGTGCGTGCAAGGCTCTTTCAAAAGCTTATTTTAAAGTCATTGTAAAGACAAACTGACAGGAAAAAGAAAGAACAACAACAAACAAAAACGCAAAAACCCTAAGAATTCTGAATATGTCTTTATTGATTAATTGTATAATTGGTTTCCAGGTTGACGCCAATCCTAAACAGGGTGCTAGTTTTGAGATTCTTGCCTATTCAATGTAAATTGAAGAATTCATAAAGTCATTGTTTACTTGGCGTAGAGTATGAAACGGCGTCGCTTTTTTGTCCTTGTTGGGTCTTGGGTCTCGCTATGCTCATAAGGGTACTGCTGTTTCTCTGCATGCATGGTTCTCGGTGGGGACCCCAATACACAAGTGACTGGATCGAACATGGAACCTTAAAGGGGAAAGACCGTGATTTTTTACCACTTAGGGTTGAGGAAAATTGTGAAAACACAGAACGTTTTTGTACTGATGAACATATTTGTTAACAGACAGTGCAATGCTTACATACACAAATACAACGCATTGCATTGTCGCTTTACATGGTCTTCGAAAGGTTTTCAATAGGATATTCATAGTTGTAGAATTCTCCCGTGGCTAGCTCTTTTCATGAACTCGTTTGATTACACAGGTAAAATATTTGGTAATCGGCATGAAGTAATAAATTTCTCTAATAACTTTACAGGACTGAGGACCCATGGGTGGAGTCACTTTATGTAAAAGAGGTGGCATTGTCGTCATTAACAGCCGCCAAAACACTCTTGAAGAAAGACTTAGCATGATGCCCTCTACTGAAAGTCTGCTCAATAGACTCAACTCGGCCGCAATGATTGCAGTTGGGACTATTCTCAACTGTACCACTTAGGGTTTAAAAATGAAAATAGACCACTGTTAGAGTTACCCTAGTACCATTTAGAGTATTGTACGTAATGTGCTGGAAAAACTATGAAAGACAAATTTTTTGTCAAATGTAAGTACCTCTTAGGAATAAATATGAATTCGAACCAAATTTAAATTATCCGACGATCGCCACCGTCTATTTTATTGGAATTTCCCCCCCCCCCCCCTCCATCCCGCCCCCGCGGAGGGATATGGTCCCACTAAAGGATAATGAAACGAAATGTAACTTGAGCTTTCCTACTTCTTGCTAATTATGCTGGAAAATGTTGGCATTATTTTTTCTTTACATTATGGACGCAGCCTCTCTTTGTTACTGCGTATACGTTCTGCACATCTCAGGGTATTTGGGTTTCTTTAAGGAATCTGCCCACTGATACAACAATCTAGCCCACGCAAAAATAATCTAAATGTTAAATATCCAGAAAATAGTTCTCTTTGCCTTCATCTTATCATTACGGTCTTATCGTAGACGAATGAAAAAAAAGATACGTTAACTTATTCAAAAGAAAAAGGCAAAGGAAATGACATGTAGGCAATTCGTATGTCTTTTGAATCCTTGCCTGTATCTTAGCTTGGTTTCGCTCGGTCTGCTATTTTTCTTACGTCAGGAGAGTATGCTTTGTTGCTCCACTTTCAATATGGGGACCATGAAAGTGGTTTCATGTTTCAGATGGCAAGGAATGGTTTGTTAACTGGGTGAAGAAGAAGCGTCAGTCAAAATTGTGCTCAGAAAAAGAGCAGTAGATGTAAAACGACTAGTGTTCTTGTATGTATATATATAGTAGGGATTGATGCTAGTGATACTGCAAATTTTAAAGCTTTTGTTTTCCGCTGGATAAAACTAACGCTGTAGGGTCACCCTCAGTACACGTACAGTTGGCATTAAAAAAAAATTATTATAGCGCGACTAGTTGTCGCATGATCGAGCCTAATTTTAATGCACCTGACGGTCACTTATTATTCCGCATAAATGAAGCTAAATGAACCACCACAACCTGTGTTATCCAATATCCCACCAAGTTTCGCGCGTTTATCATTGAGCAAACTGTTGTGTAGCCGCCTAAATGACGCGCCCGTGCCTCTTTACAGTATTCCGAGATCCAGCGAATTAATCCAGTTAAGGTGTCTGAACACAGTTTGCGCGCACTCTACGATTTGTACTGCTGACATGACTAAGCGCGCGCACAAGGCTTTGAGAAAAACAAATCGAAGCAAACATGGCGCCTGTACAGCGATCATTTCATTTTGTTCAATGAAGATTGTGCAAGTGTTTTTCCGTCTTAGCAATCAAACAGTTTGTTACGTGTCAAAAACGTTTGGTTTTTAATGTATTAAAGGTAATACTTTAGAAAATACCCTGCCTTTCTGGGATTGTTTGTATGAATTGAGAAATATCGAGAATCCTGTCAAATGCAGCGCATGCGCCGTAAACCAGAAAATTGTGACTGCACAATTTGGTAGAAATGCACTGATTTCTATGGAACCGCTCGTTAGAATTTCGTGAAATTTGGTAGAATAATAGTTCAGAACATGCTTAACTCGCCTACAAACAAAAATTGAAATCTGACAGAGGACATGTTCGGAAAACGTTAAAATACAAAACACAAAATAACAGAAAATCTCTCAGTCAAAATTTCGCAAGAACAGTGTCAATAGGCCAGTGTCTTTCTGAGTTTTCTAGAGACAAATAAGGGAAAAAATCTAACGACTGGGTTTTCTGAAAATAAATCAAACCCATTATTAAATGCTGGTTTACTACCAGCTGTCTTGCCATGGCAACGGTACCTAGTCCAATAAAACATATCAAAATATAATCTTTTTTAGTTGAACTTTCATCTTGCTAATTTTGGCTGGCCAACTGCCAGTGGTTTAAAAATAACGATGAATAACGCATAGTTACCAGAAAACTGTGTTCGGCCACCTTAATGAAATACTGTTGTTTATCTACCTAAAGGAGCCACCAGTGTCTTAATTAATAATCCGAGATCCCACCAAATTAAGACTGGTTGTAGAATTAATACCTTCCCAAATTACAGAAACTCAGTTTGTAATAAACGCTTCAGGCTATTGCTTGAATAAATACGGTTAAACGTTTTCTGTTTAGCATGTTAGGATGTTTTTAATCTAAACATATCGTTTTGTTTAGGAGGCAACCAAAAGATAAAACTGAAGCTTAAACTTTCGAGGGCCTATAACCCACCTACGATGTTATTTCGAAGTTTTTTAGTATACTAAGAAAAGAAAGGAGAGCTGTAGACGGATATACGTAGAAAAGTATGACACTGTCTTATTTGTTTTTGTTTTTGTTTTGGCATTTTAAATGTTCAGTCTATGCTATTTCGAACAGATTAAATGCAGTTATTATTTCAGCCAATTCAACTATACGTTTAGGCCAATTGTAGGTGGTTTGGTGTAAAGCAGTCTTATTACTGGATATACGAACGTTTCCGAAACCTATGACGTCTATATTTATATATGAATATAGCTTTTATATTCCCTTGAAATAGGAACGAGGAAATTCAATTCAATTCAATTCAATTTTATTTAAACACGGTAAAATTCATCAGGAAATAAGAATATATTCAATACAAAATAACATAGCCTAAAATATCTAAGACATGCTAAAAAGACTAATCTTAAACATTACAATACTAACTAAACCTGTTTTCTATGAATGCCGTGTCTCAAATTTAAAAATTACAGGGAAAGCTGTTTCAGAGAGTTACGCCGCTATAACCAAAGCTGGTTTTCAAATAATTAGTTCGAAGGCCGGGAAAGGGACAACAAGTTTGTTTACAGAGTCCCAGAGAAAAGGGAAATGGTATTCGCAGTAGGTAAAAAGGCTTTGTTAAGCGTGTAGAATCATTTGTCCCTCGTCGTATTATATTTGATGAAAAAAATAAGACTATATATACCTTTATTAAAAACTGGACTAGGTATATTGGATTTCTAGCATTTTGATTGGCTGAACGGAGCTAGGCTATCAGCTCATATACCTGCTGCGACAAATATGGTCAATGAACACTCAACAACAAAGTGAGCTGAAAGTTTTTTCCTCCGGCGCGAGCAACCCGACGAGCAAAATGGATGAGAAAAATCCCTTGGCAGCGAATTTAAATTAAGCAGAAATTCCAACATCGTCACCAACAAGCATCACCAGCAGCGTCGTCTAACACAAGTCAAAATTGTTTGAAGAAACTGTGCAGAAATAGAAATTTAAGCATTAAGCGTCGTGGTTACAATTAATTTCTTTCATCGATCATCACGTCGATCATTGAAATTGAACACGGTAGGTTTTATCAGGAAAGCTTTCCACTTCAAAATATCAAGACAAGACATAAAATAAAACACAGTGAAATGGGGCAGGAGCATTTAATAAAAACTATCACACATTCCTGGCGAGTCGGTGCGAAAATCATGAAGCAGTCTAAACAAGTACTAAAAAAATACAGCGGCAAACTACCAAGAAGGAAGGAAGGGCGAGATTTTTTTCGCCTTTAACACGCAAAATTGACACTGGTTTACCTGCACTCGTTGTAGCTCTGTGTTCCAACAGGTCCAAATGCTCAGATAGAAATCGGATGCCATGTAAAGGGAGTTGAATCGCTTTTCCAGTTGTTTGAATGTTGTTTTTAAGCTTACCATTCCGTCCGCAACCTCTAAACTGAGAACAACTGCATCAGTTTTGCACTTTGCATTTAACAAACTATGATGGTGACTTCTAATGTCCCTCACTACAGTAACCTTGCTTCTGAGCTGCATGGAAATTACCTCTTCAAGTTCAAATTTGTTCTGTCTTCAGTTCGATGAAACACGCACATGATGGCTCCGTTGTGCGAAAAGATTACAAACTTGTTCAGTTTCAACTCCAGCATGCAGCTAATATGGTGAAATTGTACAGCTTCAATCCGCTTTGAACGATGATAACAACAATGTTTCAGGAAAAATCAAACATGAACCATATTTCAGAGCCAATAATTAGAAGATTTCTTTCCAAAACTTATGCTACTTTGTTCACTTTCGAGCAGTTTTCATTGATTCATTCAGCTTTGCAATGAAACGCTGCAACACTTCGCAAGGTTTTGGCGCCTTTTTCGTTCAGTCATGTGAGCGATTCTTGTTCCGTTTAAATTTCTTTTCTCATTTTTCCCGTTCTTTCTTGATTTTTTTTTAAATAGTGGTTAAGTTTTTAATAAAACAATTATTCTACTCGGGCTTGCTGGATATCAAATGATTATAACCAACTCGGCGCTACGCGCTTCGTTGGTTATCTATCATTCGATATCCAGCGCGCCCTCATAGAATAATTGTTAAATATACATGTATTGTGCAGATGAAAGAGATTTTGAACACAGGTATAGGTGTGTAACGTTTAGGCTAATGATGAACCGTTTTTGTTAGGCGGTGCTTCTCCTTGTTCGCGTTCGCGCAGATGTTTATCTGTAAGATGATCCGCCCACTTTACGTTGTCCACTCAGAGCTAACTAACAGCTCTTTGTCCTTGCTGTTTTTAGAATAAGCTTGCATTTTCGACGCTGAAGAGGTGGAAGTTTAGTTACAGTACTCTGACGCAGATATGAATAACAAACACTAACAAAGAGGTTTTTTGCTCAAATCCCCCTTCATTTTCCATAGTTTATATATTTTACATGTACCTACATTTAATCATTCAAAATCCTGCTTAATGCAAGTTTTCATCAGTGGAAAGCTAAAAAGGACTCTTTTTACGGCCTTTCTAAACTCCCTAATTCTCATACAATAGATAAAGGGATTAAAAGCTGAGCTGCTAAATTCAGCCAGTGCTCCCCAAAACCAATAACCGTTCATTTTCATTTTCTTACATGGTTCAAAGCTAAAAAACTGAAGCAGTGATATAACCAAACTCGGAGTCCAGCAAATTAAAACCACACCTATGACTATGCCGACAGTAAACGCAGCTTTACGGTTTTTGAGTTGCGCAATAGCCTCGTCTGGATTGAAAGTTTCCCCCATCGTAATTCTTCTAATCTGAAGCCGAGCTGCCTTCAGTGTATAGTAATAACAGACAGAGATAAGTACTGAAGGTAAAATGACTGTAATGGCTGTAGCCGCAACCCAGAGTTTTGGTAAATGGAATGGATCCGTGATGACAAGTCGTAAACACGCAAAAGCGATAGAAAAGATCCAGATTGGAATAAGAATGTTTCGAACACGATTCCAAGTCATAATCTCATTGTAGCGAATGTTTGCTATTGCTATATATCGATCAACGCTGACTGAGCATAAACTGAAAGTTGTTGCAACTATAGTTTGTATAGTCAAGACCTCTATAACTGTTGAAAGATTGTTGTCGCTTTCCCAGATATTCTTAACACTCTTTGCAACCCACAAAGGATTCATGATTAGCCCCACTGCAAAGTCAGCAACACCCAGTGATGCAATAAACGCATTTGAAACAGTCCTTTGACTTGAGACTTGATAAATGGCTGCCAAAATGAGAGCGTTGCCAAAAGTTGAAGCCAACGCAAGCACTGTGTTGAAAGTAGCTAAAACGACAATCTCTATGTCATTGAGTGCTCCAGAACATTCATTAAACAATGCTGTACTCGTAGAATTCATGTTTTAGCAAGTGCTCGTCTGTTGAAAGGAAAATATCAGTGTCGGAGGCTTTTGTTTGTAGTTCTCTTAGTACTGTCGTTTCCTGAAGAGAAGGGAAACTAGAAAGGTTACAGCCAGAATACTGACATGGTGTTTGAACGGTTGAGATCAATTCTACTGTGGCTTCTAATCAGAAGACCTACGTCTTAACAAACTAGGAGAGCTGTGTCACATAATTAATTAACATAATGCCTTCAAATTTGTCTGTCTGGATTTTCATCTTTTTTTCCCCTTTCAGACCTTATGAATAAATTAATTTCTAATTTGGGCTTTTTTCAGCAATTTACTCGTTACTTTCACAAAGTGTCAGTTTTTTTCTTGTAATTACATAATTGCATCGCATGAACGAAACTATGATGGTTTCATGCAACAGTTTTCTTTTATTCATGAGCTAAGAAAACGTCCAGTGTCTTATAGTTTCTTCAGACAGTTTGAATATGGATAAAGATTTGTCAGTGGGCATGTATTCAGATTAAAAACGCCCCTGCCTGTTTTCAAATACCTTGAAAACATCAGACTAAACATCAGACTATATTCACGTCTCTAAATTTTGAACTATTTAAGGATAAGTCCATGAAAGACACTCTGGATAGTAAATAATAAAACTTGAGAGCCTGAAAGACTGAATATATCATTTATTTGTTCAGCCGTTCTCTTTCCAGACAAAGCACTTTGTTCAGAATCCATTCAAGGAAATACAGGCGTCTTATATTTACCGCACTAATACCTTACCGTCACAACAGACGTACTTTGATTCGTTTGTTCTATTACCTCAAAGTCGAAGATGTTTTTGTTCAAATTTCTTAAGGCGTGCACTACTGATATTTGATCAGAATTTCTTCAAACTAAAGACAGGCCTGGTAATGCCACAGGACCCCCAGTGTCTCAAGAGGAGCAGTATGTGAATGTAAGTCTATTTTAGTTGGAAGAATAAAATAAGTTGGAAAGAGTGTCTAGGTTAAGGCGCGGTTACACTAGGCAATTTTTCGTGCAACTTGTCCCGCAATTTCGTTGCGCCATTGCGAGACAGTCAAGTTGCATGCAACATTGCAGTGTTGCGAGGATCGTTGCGAGAAGTAGAACCGACTTCCACTTCTCGCAACGATTGCGGAAACAAAAAAGTTGCGAGACGTTCATTTCAGGGCATGTTACACTGGGCACTGCAAAAAATTTGCGAGACAAGTTGCAAAAAAGATTGCCTAGTGTAACAACGCCTATATGTATGACACATAAAATGAACACTCTTTTAAAAGGATGACAAGGACAACCAAACTGACAGTTAATTTGTAAGGTTAGTTTGATGCTGGTTATTGTCTCTTTTGAAAAACACGGTGAACATGAATTATGGGCTGACTAGAGCGTAGGTGTAGTTTACTAGTTAGACTTAACGGCGCGATATTTTTATTTTTGTTCTAAAGTCCAATTTGTTTGCGTTTAAACTGCTCAAGTTTGTTTTTACGGCTAAGTGGGTTGATTCGGCATAATTAATTAACCCAGCATAGATTGTAGCGCTTTTGCCCCTCTTTGTATCAGCGAGATTTTTTTCATGAGTTAGTTAAATTATAGTCAATCACAATGACAGACGTAGCTTCTTTAAAACCTTTTTAATTGTTCATGTAAATTGACGCACAGCAACACTGTGAGCATCAAACGAAGCCTGTCTTTTTTGTTTTTTCTATTTGTTGAGTGACGCTCTGTCAAAGATGTATCAGAAACTCGCAAATTTGCCCAAAAGAACTCCAATGTGTGCTAGATTTTTTCAACTTTTTTCTTGACGTTAGAAGACGTTGATTTGTCCTTACACACCGGCTCTCTTGTACTTAACCGCATTTTGGCAGGAAACCTCATCAGTTTATCAAATGTACCAAAATTAATGAATCCAAATAAATTAGACCTGTGAACTGGTAACTTTCGGTTGTTCCGAAATTGTAGAGTGAAAGAAAAAGGATAAAAAAATTTTTTTCGTCCACGCTAGAGTTTTCGACTGTCTACTGTTGCCGTTGGAAGACGATTGAAAAGTAGGCTTGGATAAAAATATCTCGAAAAAAAATTGTCTAAATGTGTTTCCGGAAATTCTCAAAAAAATGTTCTAAATATCCCGAAAGATTGTCTAAATATCTTGCTATAATTGTTATGATGATTATAATTTTGACTCAAAAGGAACGGACGTTTCAGTTAATTTGGAGGAGGGGGAGCTTCAGCATAATCACAAGACTCCTCTTTGGCTTCCGCCATTTTGTTTGTACTGGCTGCCAGAAACGTTGCGGCGTTTTCTTGTCCACACAGCGTCGGTGATACATGTAAACTATTCGCACCATCTTTTGAAGGCTAAACAGAGGCGTTTGCTCGACATTTACCAGTTTAGTCGTCAATAACAGCTGACATCGAAATTTTTGATAGTAAATTTCTACTTTTTAGTGAACAAAGAAACATTTTACTCCATCAAATATCAATGGAACTCGTGTGATAACGTATATACAAAATTTTGGATTTATGAACTGAGTTGATAAGGTAGATTGGCCACCGTAAAAAGATTAAAAGCTGACGTTTCGAGCGTTAGCCCTTCGTCAGAGCGAATCGATTCGCTCTGACGACGGGCTAACGCTCGAAACGTCAGCTTTCAATCTCTTTACGGTGGCCAATCTACCTTATCAACTCAGTTGATAAATCCAAAATTTTGTGTTTCACGTACCCACCGAGCGGCACCACAGTTTCTTTAGAAACTAACCCCTTATTTGTTTGTTGATTAGGTATATACTTTGTGACTTCTTATCGGTATAAAAGTCACGTTAGTACCTCCACAGTTAAATGGAATCTCATGATTTGTTTTACCTTTGCTATACAGCAAGGTGTAGACTTTAATGCGAATCAGTTTGACCAGTCGCTAAAATTGGTTCATGTCGCATCAATTTTCCAATCGTTAAATAAAAATACATTTAAGTAATAGCAGCCTTAAGGTAACCTTTCTCTGATTGACTGAAAGGGATAGACTTTGCTTACTGCTTACTATCACTTTTCGTGCTCGGTCCCATGGTGTAATGGTTAGCACTCTGGACTTTGAATCCAGCGATCCGAGTTCAAATCTCGGTGGGACCTTCGCCTAACCTTTTCTTTCCAAAGTTGACTATTAATGCATTTTTTAAATAAATGCAAGTTGTTTTTTGAGCGGATTTAGTTCTGTTACTTTATTGCAGGATATTCTTTCCAGTTTTTTTTTTCGTTTAAGTGCCATGTGTCATTTTCACGTGCATACTCTCGTTTCATTTCAATACCAGAATATCTATTTAATTTAAATTTTTACCTCATTTGCACTAAGTGACTGGATCGATCATGGAACCCTAAAGGGGAAAGACCGTGATGTTTTACTGATTTAGGGTTTAGGAAAATTGTGAAAACACAGAACGTTTTAGTACTGATGAACATATTTATAAACATATTTATAAACAGACAGTGCGTACGTAGCTTAACTCACTCTGTTAAAAACAGTACAGTATAATTATATTTAATTTTTGATTGGGTGATTTAATTCTTATGAAAAATAATGAATGAGTGGCTGGTCTTCGATGGTCTGGGCTAACAGTGTGGTTTTTTCAAGCAGTTGCAGATTCTTTAAATTTATCAATTGTTAATTACACAGAATAGAATGAAATCTATGCTTCATCGATTCTTATAGAGCCTGTTGTTTTGTGACAAGATCCTACTGTTATTGGCATCGCTAAACAAGGGAAAAGTTACGGCAGAATCAGATCAAACTTCATTGATGATTAACAAAAAGAAACATATCGGTAAAACAAAATACAAAGCTCTCCGTGCAGAGGAAAAAAAATAAAAACATTTTTTTAAATAAAACAACAACAACAACAAAAAGCAAAAAGTGTCAACTGCCACGAGATCTCCAGTCCGTGGGACGGTTGTTTATTTTTGTCAAACATTGTCAAATAGAGATCTGCAAAAACCCTTGGGCTCGGTTTTCGAAAGTCGTTAATCTTAAATAAAACGTTTCCTGAGGGCGAATTTTTTTCGTGCAAAGCGTTTTCAAAAGCTTATTTTAAATTCATTGTAAAGATAGAGTTAATGGTTAGCACTCTAGACTTTGAATCCAGCTATCCGAGTTCAAATCTCGGTGGGACCTTTACCTAACCTTTTCTTTCCAAAGTTGACTATTAATGCATTTTCTTTTAATCAAGCAAGTTGTTTTTGAGCGCAGATTTGAGCGGCTTTAGTTTTGATACTAGTATTTTTCTTGTTTTTTTTTTTTCGTTTAAGTGCCAAGTGACATTTTAATATGAATATACTCGTTTTATTTCAACACCGGCATATCTAACTGGAATTTATTCACCAAGTTCCACCAAGTTGGTCCTATGGTGTAATGGTTAGCACTCTGGACTCTGAATCCAGCGATCCGAGTTCAAATCTCGGTGGGACTTTGCAAGGCGCGCTTCATCGCGAGACAATCTTTTATTTGCTTTAATTTCTCGAAATATTTTTAGTTTTATTCTAATTGCGCTAAATAAATTAAATAATTGGACAGTTACCTCTATCCCCTAATTTACTCAAAACATTGGATGATTGGATGTAATCCTTCTTATCGCTTGACTGTATTGTGAGCAGATCGCTGTGGTTATATTTGTAAGCAGTCGTGTAGATTCCGTGTTGTTCATGTGCTGTTCAGTATTCCCGAGAGAGTAACTTCGCTGTGTTTTCGGTCCTTGTGGGAGATATTTTCTTTATTTTTAGGCGGTGATGGATGAGGAGAACTGGGATGCCGTATGATAACTACAGCATCACGCCTCTTCAAGAAAGTTTCTCATACTATGCTAAGAATGGCCAAAAATCTCAATGCCTTACAATATATCATGAATATAAACAACGGCAGACAAAATACAGCTTCTTTCATTTCTCCAACAAAGCGAACAATAAAATCGATCGACCGATGCTTGAGAATTCGCAAGCATCAAATTCTAGAGTTTTTATAGGTGTTTTGTCTAAATCAGTTCTTCGAATAGCTGGACAGCGATTTATCCGGTGGATAAGAGTTATCCGCTCTTTGAGCAACTTGTGCCTGAACTACAATCATTGTATAAGCATATTTCGCGCATGTTTTGAACTCCCGCCAATATAGCGAGGAAAAAAAACTTTCAACATTTTGTTTACAGGCTTGTAAGTTGAAATCTGGGTTTACCTCGGTGTAAGAACCTGACAAGATTTTCTTTGTTTGTTAGCTTTTGTTTTGCTGTACGGTATTGTTTAAAATGTTTTTGTTTCCTTTGTTTTACGTCATCCGTGAGTTTCACAGGTTCTTACACCGAGGTAAAGCCTGAAATCTCCCGACATCAGTTCTTACAGCGTACGCTAAGAAAAGTTCTTCATTTGCCGAATAAACTGAATTCTCTGATGCTACAGAAGCTAAAGACTGTTCCGAATCGTAGAAATACTCTTCGGAGGTTTCGCAGTCTTGAGTCAAAACACAAGAAAACGCGACTTAGGTGAGCCTCTGACGTCACGAGCTATTAAATTGCGCAATCACCCCGCAACACATCTTCAGTAATGGCGGACACATTTTACGCGTTTTTGGAGTTAAAAAACATTAGGATGGACGGTTACTTGTTCAGTTTTCTGGGTAAATTTAGACACAACGCGATATTCTACGACAGAATTTGGCCGAAATAAACCTACAAATTTTTGTCCCAGTGTCACTTTAAAGTGCTCAATGTATTCACTCTGTTAAGGACGGTGCCTCTTTTTGTTACTGCGCATGCGTTCTGCGCATCTCACGATATTCGGCGGGTTTCTTAAGGAATTTGCTCACCAATACAACAATATTTTTGCGCGGTTTATGACTATGTGGAAAAAGCAGATCTTAGCAAGGGCTATCAAAATCCAAAAAGAAAATTGGGGGTAACCACTCATTTTTCAGAGATAATTGAGCTCAAGATTGGAAAGAAATTGCCTTACATCCTTTGTATTTTAACGCTTTCTTAGAATTATGGTTGCTTAATTATCTCTGAAGAATGCGTGGTTACCCACATTTTTCTTTTTGGATTCCAATATCCCTTGCTAAGATCAAAACCTTTGCAAAAATACATCTGTATTAGAAGGCACCATCCTTAAAAACAGTACAGTATAATTATATTTAATTTTTGATTGCGTGATTTAATTTTTACGAAAAATAATGAATGAGTGGCTGGTCTTCGATGGTGTGGGCTAACAATGTGGTTTTTCCAAGCAGTTGCAGATTCTTTAAATTATCAATTGGTAAATACGCAGAATAGAATGAGATCTATGCACCATTGACTCTTATAGAGCCTGTTGTTTTGTAAAAAGATCCTACTGTTATTGGCATTGCTCATCAAGGGAAAAAAGTTACGGCAGAATCAGATCATTCCTCACTGATGATTAAAAAATGAAACATATCGGTAAAATAAAATACAAAGGGCTCTGTGCAGAAGAAAAAAATAATAATAACATTTTTTTAAATAAAACAACAACAACAACAACAACAAAAAGCAAAAAGCGCCAACTGCCACGAGATCACCAGTCCATGGGACGGTTGTTTATTTTTTGTCAAACATTGTCAAATGGACATCTGCAAAAACCCTTGGGTTCGGTTTTCGAAAGTCGTTAATCTTAAATAAAACGTTTCCCGCGGGTGAATTTTTTTCGTGCAAAGCTTTTTTAAAAGCTTATTTTAAATTCGTTCTAAAGATAGACTAAAAGGAAAAAGAAAAAACAAAACAAAAAAAACCTGAACATGTCTTTATTCATAATTAGTTGTATAATTGGTTCCCAAGTTGACGCCATTCCTAAACAGGGTGCTGAGTGATATGTTAGTTTTGAGAGGCTCAGAAGGCTCTTCGCTTTCCGTTTTCTCCTTCCCATAAGCGCCTCGAGCTCGCGCTGCGCGCTCGATTCCAGCCGCCCGCGTTCTCGCTGGTTCAAAGGCGAAGGGCCTGTGGAGGAGGCAGCAGAGACCTGATAATGGTACCTAAATCTTTAGCGCCCATAGTTGTCCGGTGGTCCCATGGTGTAATGGTTAGCACTCTGGACTTTGAATCCAGCGATCCGAGTTCAAATCTCGGTGGGACCTCCACCTAACCTTTTCTTTCCAAAGTTGACTATTAATGCATTTTTTTTTTGGATCAAGCAAGTTGTTTTTGAGCGGATTTAGTTCTGATCCTAATATTATTATATTTGTTTTTTTTTCGTTTAAGTGCCATGTGACATTTTCACGTGCATACTCTCGTTTTATTTCAATAACAGAATACCTATTTAAGGTTACTCCGGACCTTTGCGGATGTCCTCCCGTGTCCTCCGGGAAAAAATTCGTATGCGCGCCATTTTCAAGGAAAGCACGGCAAACTATATATTGTTGGAAAGCTTAATAATAAATGTAGATTTGGGAAAAAAAATATGAATTGCCAGTTTTTTCTTAATTCCACGAAACAAAATTGCAAATATGACCGCGAAAATAACCATGTGTCATTCAATCAAACAAATGAATTAATAGGGTACCAAACTTCGGCAGATTTCTGTGAAAATTGGCCTGAACATTCCTTAGATGTTTTGGAACAAAAGTGTGCTGGGGATTTTTTAAATTTGTAATATTTCACCCGTGGCGATCTTCAAAGCAATGCCCATCGCGCATTCTTTGCTGCTCGAACTTGACAGATTAATTAAAAAATAACCAGTCAGAATATCGAAAAATGCTGACACACTTTCGATGATTGATCCTTTATGATAAACACTGTGCAGTTATTTTGCCAATGCGCTTGGATTTGATACCCTATTAATTTAATTGAATGACACATGGTCATTATCGTGGTTTTTTGCGATTTTCTTTTGTGGAATTAAAGAAACCGGTTTTTTTATATTTTTTTCCAACATTTACATTATTAAGCTTTCCAACGATATATAGTTTGCCATGCTTTTCTTTAAAATGGCGTGCATACGAATTTTTTTCCCGAGGACACCTGCGAAGGTCCGGAGTAACCTTTAGGACGGTGCCTCCTTTTGTTACTGCGCATACGTTCTGCGCATCTCGGGATATTCAAGTTTCTTGGAATTTGCCAACTAATACAAAAATATTTTTGCGCGGCTTATGACTGTGTGGAAAAAGAAGATCTTAGCACAGACTATCAGAATCCAAAAAGAAAATTGGGGGTAGCCAGGTAACCACGCATTTTTCAGAGATAATTGAGCTTAAATTTGGAAAGAAATTGCCATACATTCTTTGTATTTTAACGCTTTTTTAGAATTAGCGTTGCTAAATTATCTCTGAAAAATGCGTGGTTAACCAAATTTTTCTTTCTGGATTCCAATAACCCTTGATAAGATCTACTTTTTCCCCCTAGTCATAACCTTTGCAAAAATACCTCTGAATTAGGAGGCACCGTCCTTAATTTAATTTTTTTCCAAGTTCCACCAACAGGGTTCCATGGTGTAATGGTTAGCACTCTGGACTCTGAATCCAGCGATCCGAGTTCAAATCTCGGTGGGACCTTGCAAAGGTGCGCTTCCTCGCGAGACAAGCATTTTTGCTTCAATTTCCTGAAATATTTTAGTTTAGTTTATTCATTGCGCTAAATATAATAAGTAATTAGACAGTTACCTCTAGAGCCGCCTAATTCACTCAAAATAAAAACTTTGAATGTAGGGAGCCACACAGCGCAAAATAAAACTCAGGTGGTACTTCTTATTGCCCGGTCTCGTTTTGTAACGTGTAAATAAACTGTTTTGAATGCAAGGTTGGCACTTCGGCAAAACAGAGGACACTTTTAATCAGGCCAATCCTTTAACTTGTACAACTAGCCCTCTTCAGAGCCAGTGCTAAACTGAAGGATATAAGGGCTCTAATATTTAAATTTAAACGTAAACGAAAATAGTTAACGGTTAACTAGTATACACGACAAAAATGTTTGTGACAGTGTATATGATAATAAATAAATGTGAAATAACTAAAGGCTAAAAGGTTAAAAAGTGTGTACTAGATACATAAAAAACGTGACATTAATGCTACAAACGGCGCTAATAGACTGATACATACGTGTAAAAACAAGGAGGTTAGTTGAATTATTGCCACTCAAACTGCTAGATGATTGATTGTAATGCTTTGCTATTTTTGTCAAGAGATTGTCAAATGGAGATCTGCGAAAAATCGTGGGCTCAGTTTTCGAAAGTCGTCAATCCTAAATAAAACGTTTCCTGAGGGTGATTTTTCTTTCATGCAAAGCTTTTTCAAAAGCATATTTTAAATTTATTGTAAAGATAAACTGAAAGGAAAAAGAAAAAAAAAACATGTGTCTTTATTGATTAGTTGAATATGTCTTTATTGATTAGTTGTGTATTTGGTACCCAGGTTGACGCCAATCCTAAACAGGGTGCTGAGTGATATATTAGTTTTGAGAGGCTCAGAAGGCTCTTCGCTTTCCGTTTTCTCCTTCTCATAAGGGTCTCGAGCTCGCGCTGCCCGCTCGTTTCCAGCCGCCCGCGTTCTCGCTGGCTCAAAGGCGAAGGGCCTGTGGAAGAGGCAGCGGAGGTCTAATAATAGTACCTAAACCTTTAGCGCTCATAGCTGTCCGGTGGTCCCATGGTGTAATGGTTAGCACTCTGGACTTTGAATCCAGCGATCCGAGTTCAAATCTCGGTGGGACCTTCACCTAACCTTTTCTTTTCAATGTTGACTATTAATGTATTTTTTAAATCACTTAAGTTGTTTTTGAGCGGATTTAGTTTTGATACTAATATTTTTCTAGTTTTTTTTTTCGTTTAAGTGCCATGTGACATTTTCACGTGCATACTCTCGTTTTATTTCAATATCACAATATCTATTTGATTTACATTTTTACCAGATTTCTTTGTGTGCGTCCCATGGTGTAATGGTTAGCACTCTGGACTCTGAATCCAGCGATCCGAGTTCAAATCTCGGTGGGACCTTGGTACGGTATGCTTCCTTCACTGAGAAGCTTTTTTGGCTTAATTTTTATGAAATAGTTTTATTCTATTATATTCATTACACTCAATTAAATTCAGAGGATATTAAATGGCAAGGCGAAGAGTGGTAAGAACATATTTTTTATCAAGAGCTCGAGAAAATAAAATATATATGTTCAAGCTGCAGTGTAATTTTCTTTCTGTTATATCCTGAGACAAGGGTGTATTAAAGCACAAACTTTATCCCGAACTGTTGCAATTCAGCAGCAGGGATTGCTTGAATTTCTCTCTTTTCTTATTCACTTGCAATGAACTACTTGAATTATGGTGTAATGGTTAGCACTCTGACTTTGAATCCAGCATCCGAGCTCAAATCTCGGTGAGACCTTGCAATGGTGAGCTTCCTCTCGTGGCTAGCTTTTTTTTTTTTTTGCTTCAATTTTCCGAAACATTTTATTTATACCTTCATATTTTATTCATACACTTTATTTGTATTTTTTATACTTTCAGTAGTTCGAAAATTACCGGCTCTACACCCGCCCCCACCCAATTTATTCAAACCACCCTAGATTGGATGTAATCGTTTTTGTAAATAGTTGTTTCAAACATTGTCAAATGCAGATCTGCCAAAAATATGGGCTCAGTTTTCGAAAGTGGTTAAACGTAAATGAAACGTTAACCAAGGGTGACTTTGTGCGTGCAAGGCTCTTTCAAAAGATTATTTTAAAGTCATTTTAAAGACGAACTGACAGGAAAAGGAAAAACAACAACAAACAATAACGCAAAAAAAACTAAGAATTCTGAATATGTCTTTATTGATTAATTGTATAATTGGAGACGGCTCTTCGCTTTCCGTTTTCTCCTTCCCATAAGCGCCTCGAGCTCGCGCTATGCGCTCGTTTCCAGCCGCCCGCGTTCTCGCTGGTTCAAAGGCGAAGGGCCTGTGGAGGAGGCAGCGGAGGTCTGGTAATGGTACCTAAATCTTTAGGGCTCATAGCTGACCGGTGGTCCCATGGTGTAATGGTTAGCACTCTGGACTTTGAATCCAGCGATCCGAGTTCAAATCTCGGTGGGACCTTCACCTAACCTTTTCTTTTCAATGTTGACTATTAATGTATTTTTTAAATCACTTAAGTTGCTTTTGAGCGGATTTAGTTTTGATACTAATATTTTTCTAGTTTTTTTTTTTCGTTTAAGTGCCATGTGACATTTTCACGTGCATACTCTCGTTTTATTTCAATATCACAATATCTATTTGATTTACATTTTTACCAGATTTCTTTGTGTGGGTCCCATGGTGTAATGGTTAGCACTCTGGACTCTGAATCCAGCGATCCGAGTTCAAATCTCGGTGGGACCTTGGTATGGTATGCTTCCTTCACTGAGAAGCTTTTTTGGCTTAATTTTTATGAAATAGTTTTATTCTATTATATTCATTACACTCAATTAAATTCAGAGGATATTAAATGGCAAAGCGAAGAGTGGTAAGAACATATTTTTTATCAAGAGCTCGAGAAAATAAAATTTATATGTTCAAGCTGCAGTGTAATTTTCTTTCTATTATATCCTGAGACAAGGGTGTATTAAAGCACAAACTTTATCCCGAACTGTTGCAATTCAGCAGCAGGGATTGCTTGAATTTCTCTCTTTTCTTATTCACTTGCAATGAACTACTTGAATTATGGTGTAATGGTTAGCACTCTGGACTTTGAATCCAGCATCCGAGCTCAAATCTCGGTGAGACCTTGCAATGGTGAGCTTCCTCTCGTGGCTAGCTTTTTTTTTTTTGCTTCAATTTTCCGAAACATTTTATTTATACCTTCATATTTTATTTATACACTTTATTTGTATTTTTTATACTTTCAGTATTTCGAAAGTTACCGGCTCTACACCCGCCCCCACCCAATTTATTCAAACCACCCTAGATTGGATGTAATCGTTTTTGTAAATAGTTGTTTCAAACATTGTCAAATGCAGATCTGCCAAAAATATGGGCTCAGTTTTCGAAAGTGGTTAAACGTAAATGAAACGTTAACCAAGGGTGACTTTGTGCGTGCAAGGCTCTTTCAAAAGATTATTTTAAAGTCATTTTAAAGACGAACTGACAGGAAAAGGAAAAACAACAACAAACAATAACGCAAAAAAAACTAAGAATTCTGAATATGTCTTTATTGATTAATTGTATAATTGGAGACGGCTCTTCGCTTTCCGTTTTCTCCTTCCCATAAGCGCCTCGAGCTCGCGCTATGCGCTCGTTTCCAGCCGCCCGCGTTCTCGCTGGTTCAAAGGCGAAGGGCCAGTGGAGGAGGCAGCGGAGGTCTGGTAATGGTACCTAAATCTTTAGGGCTCATAGCTGACCGGTGGTCCCATGGTGTAATGGTTAGCACTCTGGACTTTGAATCCAGCGATCCGAGTTCAAATCTCGGTGGGACCTTTACCTAACCTTTTCTTTCCAAAGTTGACTATTAATGCATTTTTTTAAATCAAGCAAGTTGTTTTTGAGCGGCTTTAGATTTGATACTAATATTTTTCTAGTTCTTTTTTTTTTTCGTTTAAGTGCCACGTGACATTTTAATATGAATATACTCGTTTTATTTCAATACCAGCATATCTAATTGGAATTTTGTCGCTAAGTTTCACCAGGTTGGTCCTCTGGCGTAATGGTTAGCACTCTGGACTCTGAATCCAGCGATCCGAGTTCAAATCTCGGTGGGACCTTGGTACGGTATGCTTCTTTTTTTGAGAAGCTTATTTTTGTATTAATTTTTCGAAATATTTGTATTCTATCCTATCACCACAGTACACTAAATTAAAGTCAGAGGATGTTACACGGCAGCACAAAGATATGAATTTTATCTTCGAGTGATGAAAACATACTTTTTACTACTAATAAATGAAATTCATATCTTGGAGCCTCAGTGTAATTTTCAGTTTTGTTACGGTGGACAAGGATGTAGCACAAACTGTATCGCGAACTTTTGCAGTTCGGCAGCAGAAATTTCTTGAAGTTTCTTCTTTTTGTTAACGTTTTCCGGTTTACACAGGAAACTTCCTATTTTAGTGTTGGGTTCATTTCTCAATTTTTGAACGCTGTAATGTTTTTCCAAATGATTCTGATTCCGTTTGAACAGAGCTTGATTGCTATCAAACATTCTTACAGCAAAGTTGCATTCAACAACGCTTAATCTGTTTGGCTGAGGCCTGATGATGGCACCTAAATCTCCACATATTATCCCCAACGGGAGGTCCCATGGTGCAATGGTTAGCACTCTGGCCCCGGTTCCTGGAAAGCCGATTAGCGTTAATCGAGGATTAAATCTCGCTAATCCAGGATGAAAATTTATCCTTCGGTTAGATTCTGTTCCTGAATGCACGATTAACACTAACCAAGTGATAAACGAGGGGTTAAATTTAATCCACCTAGCGAGGTTGATTAACTCACTAATCGGGGCAAAAACTTGATCAAAACAAACAAAATGGCGTACTTAAATTTTGCGATATTGTCAGTTTAATTGAGTAAGGAAAAAGAAAGAAGACAATTTATGCTAGATAAATTACTCTCAGCAACCTGAGTAACAAATAATTTTGTTGTCGGCACAAATTCGAGAGGTAATCGACTGAGTTTTGGGCGCAAAAACATGCAGCGAAACGTGATGGAGCAAAAGACCACAAACACGCAAATCGTGTAGTCGAGTTTTCGATTTTTGTATATATTATAAAACACTATTAAACAATTCCATCAATAGCTCTATAAAATTCTATTAAAAGTAACTCTGGAAATGTGGCTTCAGTAAATAGGATCTTCAAAAAGCAGTAAGCTTATGATAAAACGAAACTGAAAACCATGAATTTCGAAGCCATCTTTCATCGCAAGCGATAGCGCGAATAATCAACTTTTCATGGAACAATTTGCCGGTGTTAGGTTTCTACGGAAGAATTATTGAATGAAATAAAATATTTATGGCAATTTTGCAAAAGCAGAAGGAGATGTTTTATTGAAATAACGTAAATATAAGACAAAAATGTTGACGATTAATTAAAGCGAAGTTGTTGTCGTTCTCAAACAATGCAGACACTGAAACAGAGGTTTTTCACTGATTTACTGAACCAAAACAAAATGTCAGATTTCTGTACCCTGGTACCAGGCGAACGTAACAAGGCAGATAGTCTACAAATATCAAAGACAATTATTCGGCACAAATCAGTACTTTATTGTTAACATTTTTCAGAGAGGCAAGTCTTGCTTTGTAAAGCTCAAAATAGTTTCGATTGCTGAAAGAATCAAGAGGTAGAGAACTCACCGATTTTCACATATAGCTCACATTTCACCTCGAATCAGCATCACTTTGCGCTGAACCGTGATTTCCACTTTGTTTTTCTTTGAGGAAAGGTTTGAAGTTTTGTTTTGTCACAACCAGACAACGGACAAATCGTACCGCGGTCAAATATCGACAATAGACTACAACAGGTATCGACCGGTAAAACGAGTATCGGAGTCGACTTTTTTCTCCAGCTCTGTCGTTTTCCCGCGCTTTTACAGTGTATATGCTGGTAACTTGTTTAACCGGTTTGATATGAGTTTAACCTAGGGATAGTTACACGAGAGATAACTCTGCTTTCAGGAACGCCTTTTTTATCCCTGGATTAGTTATTCTAGAGATAAGGAATTTAATCGTGGGTTAACTGCTAATCGGGGGATAGTTTAATCGGCTTTCCAGGAACCAGGGCCTGGACTCTAAATCCAGCGATCCGAGTTCAAATCTCGCTATCAAACATTCTTACAGCAAAGTTGCATTCAACAATGTTTGATCTGTTTGGCTGAGGCCTGATAATGGCACCTAAATCTCCACATATTATCCCCAACGGGAGGTCCCATGGTGTAATGGTTAGCACTCTGGACTCTGAATCCAGCGATCCGAGTTCAAATCTCGGTGGGACCTTGCCGGGTGTGCGAAACAACTTTTTTTTGGTTCAACTTTTTTAATCTATTAATTACGCTACATATATTAAGTAATTAGACAGTTATCTCGCTGCCTAATTCACTCAAAATAAGAACTTTGAATGCAGGGAACCACACAACGCAAAATAAAACTCAGGCGGTACTTCTTTTTGCCCGGTCTCGTTTTGTTGAGATGCTCGTACCAGACGTCACTGTAACGTGTAAGTAAACTGTTTTGAATGCAAGGCACACTTTTAATCAGGTCAATATTTCAACTAGTACAACTAGTCTTCTTCAGGGCCAGTGCTAAACTGAAGGATATAAGGACTCTAATATTTAAATTTAGACGTAAACGAAAGTAGTTATTTTTTAGCTAGTATACATGACAAAAACGTTTGTGACAGTCTGACAGTGTATATGATAATAAATAAATGTGAAATTACTAAAAGATTAAAAGGTTAAAAGATAAGTAAAAGATACATAAAATGGCATGGTATGGCGTTAATGTAAGGTACAAACGAGGCTAATAGACTGATACTGTATAAGCAACTGAGAGGTTATTTTGAAAACACATGGTCAGGGAAGATTGTCAAATGGAGATCTGTGAAAAATCTTGGGCTCAGTTGTCGAAAGTCGTTAATCTTAAATAAAACCTTTCCCGCGGGTGAATTTTTTCGTGCAAAGCTCTTTCAAAAGCTTATTTTAAATTCATTGTAAAGATAAACTGAAGGGAAAACGAAAAAACAACAACAAGCAAAAACAAAACAAAACGGAACAAAAACCCTCTGAATGTCTTTATTGATTAATTGTAGAATCGATTCCCACGTTGACGCCAATCCCAAACAGGGTGCTGAGCGAGATGTTAGTTTTGAGAGGCCTTGTGAAAGAAGGAGACAAGGCTCTTCGCTTTTCTTTTTCTCCTTCCCATGACGACTCGCGCTCCAGCTTCACGCTCGTTTCCAGTCTCCCGCGCTATCAATTGTTCAAAGGCGAAGGGCCTGTGGAGGAGGCAACAGAGGCCTATATATAATGGTCAACCTCTTTACCAGGAATTCTCCTTTTTAAAAATTCGAAAAAGGGAAAACGAGTGAAAGAAAGGTACCTAAATTCTTAGCATTTATAGCGGAGCCAGCGCGCTAGCGCGTCAGCGGAGCTCCATTGCTAAGGAAATTTGGTAACCTATCAAGCCAAGAAATTTTGGTAGTGACGTAATGGTCACATGACCGTCCGTCCGTACTTCCGTACATCCGTACATCCGTACGTCCGTACGTCCGTACGTCCGTCCGCAACATAGGGTTACCAATACACTTCATACACTGGATATAACCCTGTGCTGAATCCCGTGTGTTTTTGGCGCGAAATCGCATGTTGACCTGCGTTGTAGCAAAACAAGCAACTACAACAAAAGTCAAAAACAATTTGTTAATGGGAAAAAAAAGTTCAAGGGAATACTCAGTAGCCCTTTTGATGTAAGGGGAAAAGTTCAATTTAGGCGAAAAAAACTTAGGCGATAAAGTTCAGGCGAAAAGTTCAAATTTGCCTCTTTGGTTCTGTTCGAACTCGGTCGGCACACCGCTTGAGTTCGCAGCTTTTCGCAGTAGTTTCGACCCCAAATATAGCAGAGCTAGTGCTTTTTGGTTTTTTCTGTCCGACAGCCATGGTTTTTACGGCGTTCCGAACACATTTTGCCAGGAAAAACACCGGCATTTTCATGCTGACAGGCAACTTGTCACGAAGAAAGAAATAAGTATTAAAATTAACTTGGAAAATGACAGTAAACGCTCATGGCCTAGTGGACTAATCTCCGGCTTCTCACGCCGACGAGCCGGGTTCGGCTCTCGGTGAGGGCAGGAAATTCTTCTTCTTTTTTGCTTTTTTTTTCTTTTTAATTTAACGACTTGAATGAGAGTATTTTGACAAATTTATAACTATTTATAACTGCCAGCAAAAAAAAATTGAAAATAGAATGATGTGTGGAGAGAGAGGAAACTCAGAAAATAATTCTGAGTTCCAGATGGAAAAAAAAAACAAAACAAAACAAAAAACAAAAACAAAAAGGGAGGGCTCCGCCTTTAGGCTTGGCTAAATCTATATATTATCTGAACGGTGGCGTAATGGTTAGCACTCTGGACCCTGAATCCAGCGATCCGAGTGCAAATCCAACCTAACCTTTTCTTTTTCTAAAGATGACTGTGCATTTTTATAAATCAATGCAAGTTGTTTTTTTTAGCGGTTTTAGTTCTGATACTAATATCTTTCTAATTTTTTTTTTGTTTAAGTGCCATGTGACATTCTACTCTCGTTTTGTTTAATTTATATTTATTCTAGATCGGTTCCACCAGTTGGATCCCATGGTGTAATGGTTAGCACTCTGGACTCTGAATCCAGCGATCCGAGTTCAAATCTCGGTGGGACCTTGATGTGGTATGCTTCCGTTGATGAGAAGCGTATTTTTTTGCTTAATTTTTATGAAATATTTTTATACTAATATATTCATTACACTCAATTGAATTCAGAGGGTATTTCATGGAGCGAAGAGTGGTAAGAATATACATTTTATCACGAGAAAATAAACTTCATATGTTCAAGCCACGTTGTAATTTTCTCTCTGTTATACAGACAAGGGTGTAAGCACAAACTTTATCGCGAACTGTTGCAGTTCAGCAGCAGGGATTTCTTGAAGTTCTCTCTTTTCTTATTCACTTGCAAGGAACTACTTTAATAAATTGAAGTCATATGAAGGTTTCTTCTTTTCGGTAACGTTTTCCTGTTTACTAGGCAAACTTCCTAATTTTTGTGTGAACTTTGTTTTATGGTGGGTTTATTTCTCAATTTTTGAATGCTCTAAGGTTTTCCAAATGCAATTATTATAAATAAATGATTCTGATTTCTTTGAACAAAGCTTGATTTCCATCAAGTATTCGTGCAGCAAAGGTGTATTCAACTATGTTGGACAATGTTTGATCCGTTTGATTGATGCAAACCTGATCTCTTGAACATACTCGGGTGGATTAAGGAATGGCTCCTCATGAAATATCACCTTTTTTCGACATTTTTGTAGAAGCGTTGCTATTCAAGAAAAAATGGCTTATTATCGTGTAATAAGAGACAAATCAACTTTTTGGATAAATTAGTGTGTTTGCTGCAGTCACATGATCGGCCACGCCCTAATTTATGCAAAATTTGCAATAGTTCAATTACAACATGATAATCAACGTTATATCAACCCATCTTTCTTCCAAAATCTCCACATTGTGGAAAGGTAGTTTTAATTAAACGAGGTTTTCTGAAAACGTTAATTGTTAGGTAACTATTAACTGTTTTTCTCTAGTCCCAGTCCCTCTCCAAAATTAAAACGTTATAGTTTAAAAAAAGTACTTAAATTCTCAAAACCCCAATTAGTTCCCTAAGCCTTTTGCCTCAAGTCATTGATGCAAGGCAAACTTAATAGGAATTCGTTTTCTTAAAATATAGTAAATTTCAATCAAAATAAATTGGAAAAATTGGGCGTGGTATGTCACGTGACGTAAAAACAAAGTTCACGAAGACAAAAATTAAATACTTCGAGGAAATGCTCGACTCTGCCAAACTTTCTAATCAGTACCTTGAAAGTATTCTAAACTAGACCACCACCCTCCAAATCTGCGGAGATCCTTTCCTTAATTCACTTGAGTATATCTGTAGGTGGGTCCCATGGTGTAATGGTTAGCACTCTGGATTCTGAATCCAGCGATCCGAGTTCAAATCTTGGTGGGACCTTGTAATGGTACGCTTCCTTTTCCCTCCGAAATATTTTATTTTATTCTTTTCATTACGCTAAATACATTAAGTATTTAGACTGTTACCTCTATGCCCTCCCCCCCCCCCCCCCACTCCCAATTTACTCAAAACAATCCTGATGATTTGATGTAATCGTTTTTTATTTTTGTCGAACATTGTCAAATGCAGATCTGCCAAAAATATGGGCTCGGTTTTCGAAAGTGGTTAAACGTAAATGAAACGTTAACCAAGGGTGACTTTGTGCGTGCAAGGCTCTCTCAAAAGCTTATTTTAAAGTCACTGTAAAGACAAACTGACAAGAAAAAGAAAAGTAACAACAAACAAAAAATGCAAAAAAAAAACTAAGATTTCTGAATATGTCTTTATTGAGTAATTGTATAATTGGTTCCCAGGTTGACGCCTATCCTAAACAGGGTGCTAGTTTTGAGATTCTTGCCTATTCAACGTAAATTGAAGAATTCATAAAGTCATTATTTACTTGACGTAGAGTATGAAATGGCGCCGCTTTTATGTCCTTGTTGGGTCTTGGGCCTCGCTATGCTCATAAGGCTACCGCTGTTTCTCTGCATACATGGTTCTCGGTGGGGACACCCATACACAAGTGACTGGATCGATCATGGAACCTTAAAGGGGAAAGACCGTGATGTTTTACCACTTAGGGTTTAGGAAAATTGTGAAAACACAGAACGTTTTAGTACTGATGAACATATTTATAAACATATTTATAAACAGACAGTGCGTACGTAGCTTAACTCACTCTGTTAAAAACAGTACAGTATAATTATATTTAATTTTTGATTGGGTGATTTAATTCTTATGAAAAATAATGAATGAGTGGCTGGTCTTCGATGGTCTGGGCTAACAGTGTTAAATTATCAAAAGGTAAATACACAGAATAGAATGAAATCTATGCTTCATTGATTCTTATATAGCCTGTTGTTTTGTGACAAGATCCTACTGTTATTGGCATCGCTCATCAAGGGAAAAAAGTTACGGCAGAATCAGATCAAACTTCATTGATGATTAACAAAAAGAAACATATCGGTAAAAGAAAATACAAAGCTCTCCATGCAGAGGAAAAAAATTAAAAACATTTTTTTAAATAAAACAACAACAACAAGCAAAAAGCGTCAACTGCCACGAGATCTCCAGTCCGTGGGACGGTTCTTTATTTTTGTCAAACATTGTCAAATAGAGATCTGCAAAAACCCTTGGGCTCGGCTTTCGAAAGTCGTTAATCTTAAATAAATCGTTTCCTGAGGGTGAATTTCTTTCGTGCAAAGCGTTTTCAAAAGCTTATTTTAAATTCATTGTAAAGATAGAGTGAGCGGAAAAAGAAAAACAAAACAAAAGAAAACAAAATCCTTCTGAATATGTCTTTATTGATTAGTTGTTTAATTGGTACCCAGGTTGACGCCAATCCTAAACAGGATGCGGAGTGATATGTTAGTTTTGAGAGGCTCAGACGGCTATTCACTTTCCGTTTTCTCCTTCCCTTAAGCGCCTCGACCTCGCGCTGCGCGCTCGTTTCCAGTCCCCGCGTTCTCGCTGGTTCAAAGGCGAAGGGCCTGTGGAGGAGGCAGCAGAGACCTGATAATGGTACCTAAATGTTTAACGCCCATAGCTGTCCGGTGGTCCCATGGTGTAATGGTTAGCACTCTGGACTTTGAATCCAGCGATCCGAGTTCAAATCTCGGTGGGACCTCCACCTGACCTTTTCTTTCTAAAGTTGACTATTAATGCATTTTTTTAATCAAGGAAGTTGTTTTTGAGCGGATTTAGTTCTGATACTAATATTCTTCTATTTGTTTTTTTTTTTCGTTTAAGTGCCATGTGACATTTTCGCGTGCATAATCTCGTTTTATTTCAATACCAGAAGGGGCTGCCATAAATTCGGGCAACGGCGTTTTTACAAGTAGGTTTATTTTAAGATAAGCCTTTCCCGCGAAAATAACTGTTTCCAATGACGTCTGCATTGAATCTAAGCTACTACCTCCCTCGTAAATACTGAAATTATTGTATGAAATACTGTCAGAACACTCCGATAAAGATTCCTCACTGGTCACAGGTGTCCGTCATGTTAGTTTATTTCCAGCGTGGACGAGTTGTCCTAGTTTCGTACTAACAGTCTATTATTAACTACGTAATCGCTTTTTGATTGGCTATTTCAAACCAATTCGCGGGAAAGGCTTATCTAAAAATATATTTACTTGTGGAAACGCCACGAATTTTCCAACTAATAGAAAAATATTTTTGCATGGTTTATGACTATGTGGAAAAAGCAGATCTTAGCACGGGCTATCAGAATCCAAAAAGAAAATTGGGGGTAACCAGGTAACCACGCATTTTTCAGAGATAATTGAACTTAAATTTGGAAAGAAATTGCCATACATTCTTTGTATTTTAACGCTTTTTTAGAATTAGCGTTGTTAAATTATCTCTGAAAAATGCGTGGTTAACCAATTTTTTCTTTTTGGATTCCAATAACCCTTGATAAGATCTACTTTTCCCCCCTCGTCATAACCTTTGCAAAAATACCTCTGAATTAGGAGGCACCGTCCTTAATTTAATTTTTTTCCAAGTTCCACCAACAGGGTCCCATGGTGTAATGGTTAGCACTCTGGACTCTGAATCCAGCGATCCGAGTTCAAATCTCGGTGGGACCTTGCAAAGGTGCGCTTCCTCGCGAGACAAGCGTTTTTGCTTCAATTTCCCGAAATATTTTATTTCAATTTATTAATTACGCTAAATATAATAAGTAATTAAACAGTTACCTCTAGAGCCGCCTAATTCACTCAAAATAAAAACTTTGAATGTAGGGAGCCACACAGCGCAAAATAAAACTCAGGCGGTACTTCTTATTGCCCGGTCTCGTTTTGTAACGTGTAAATAAACTGTTTTGAATGCAAGGTTGGCACTTCGGCAAAAGGACACTTTTAATCAGGCCAATACTTTAACTTGTACAACTAGCCCTCTTCAAAGACAGTGCTAAACTGAAGGATATAAGGACTCTAATGTTTAAATTTAAACGCAAACGAAAATAGTTAATGGTTAACTAGTATACACGACAAAAATGTTTGTGACAGTGTATATGATAATAAATAAATGTGAAATAACTAAAAGGCTAAAAGGTTAAAAAATATGTAGTAGATACATAAAAAACGTGACATTAATGCTACAAACGGCGCTAATAGACTGATACATACGTGTATAAACAAGGAGGTTAGTTGAAATATTGCCGCTCAAACTGCTAGATAATTGAATGTAATGCTTTGCTATTTTTGTCAAGAGATTGTCAAATGGAGATCCCCAAAAAATCGTGGGCTCAGTTTTCGAAAGTCGTCAATCCTAAATAAAACGTTTCCTGAGGGTGATTTTTCTTTCATGCAAAGCTTTTTCAAAAGCATATTTTAAATTTATTGTAAAGATAAACTGAAAGGAAAAAGGTAAAAAACAACAAACAAAAACAAAAACAAAACGAAACGAAACGAAACAAAAACCTTCTGAATGTCTTTATTGATTACTTGTATAATTAGTTCCCAAGTTGACGCCAATCCTAAACAGGGTGCTGAGCGATATGTTAGTTTTGAGAGGCCTCATGAAAGAAGCAGAGACGGCTCTTCGCTTTTCGTTTTTCACTTCCCATGACGCCTCGCAGTCGTGCTTCGCGCTTGTTTCCATTCGGCCGCCACACATAACGCCACACAGCGGTCAAACGCACGACGAGTGCGCAGTTCCCGCCATAATTTTACAAAAGAAAAAGCAGACAAATGTCGAAAGTTTCACTTTAACCGCAAAACTTAACGCCGTTTCTGAAAACTTAAGCTTTTTACGTTGAGTATGAGTTGGAAATGAAGTAACTGTTATGCACAAGTTTTGCCGGCCTGAAATTCGGTTTGCCGGGACATGTTCTGCATCATTTTCATACAAACCTCGCGCTCGTAAACTTTTAAACTGATTCAAACTTCAAGGCTGTGAAAGACCGGATGTGACGTAACTTTTTGCGTTTGACCGCTGTGAAGTCGCCCTTGCTATCACTCTTTCAAAGGCGAAGGGCCTGTGGAGAGGGCAGCAAAGGCCTATATATAATGGCCAACCTCGTTCCCAGGACTTTTTCCCTCAAAGGGAAAAAGAGGTACCTAAATCTTTTGCGCCCATAGCTGTCCGGTGGTCCCATGGTGTAATGGTTAGCACTCTGGACTTTGAATCCAGCGATCCGAGTTCGCATCTCGGTGGGACCTTTACCTCACTATTTCTTTCCAGAGTTGACTATTAATGCATTTTTTAAAAATCACTAAAGTTGTTTTTGAGCGGATTTAGCCTGATACTAATATTTTTCTAGTTTTTTTTTTCGTTTTAATGCCATGTGACATTTTCACGTGCATACTTTCGTTTTATATCTATTTGATTTACATTTTTACCAGATTTCTTTGTGTGGGTCCCATGGTGTAATGGTTAGCACTCTGGACTCTGAATCCAGCGCTCCGAGTTCAAATCTCGGTGGGACCTTAGTATGGTATGCTTCCTTTACTGAGAAGCTTTTTTTTTTGCTTAATTTTCATGAAATATTTTTATTCTATTATATTCATTACACTCAATTAAATTCAGAGGATATTAAATGGCAAAGCGAAGAGTGGTAAGAACATATTTTTTATCACGAGAAAATAAAATTCGTATGTTCAAGCCGCAGTGTAATTTTCTTTCTGTTATATAGACAAGGGTGTATTAAAGCACAAACTTTATCCCGAACTGTTGCAATTCAGCAGCAAGGGTTGCTTGAATTTCTCTCTTTTCTTATTCACTTGCAGTGCACTACTTGAATTATGGTGTAACGGTTAGCACTCTGGACTCTGTATCCAGCATCCGAGCTCAAATCTCGGTGGGACCTTGCAATGGTGAGCTTCCTCTCATGGCTAGCTTTTTTTTTTTGGCTTCAATTTCCCGAAACATTTTATTTATACATTCATATTTTATTTATACACTTTATTTGTATTCTTTATACTTTCAGTATTTCGACAGTTACCTCTACACCCACCCCCACCCAATTTACTCAAACCACCCAAGATTGGATGTAATCGTTTTTTTTAATAGTTTTTTCAAACATTGTCAAATGCAGATCTGCCAAAAATATGGGCTCAGTTTTCGAAAGTGGTTAAACGTAAATGAAACGTTAACCAAGGGTGACTTTGTGCGTGCAAGGGTCTTTAAAAAGCATATTTTAAAGTCATTGCGAAGACAAACTGACAGGAAAAAGAAAAACAACAACAAACAAAAACGCAAAAAAAACTAAGAATCCAGAATATGTCTTTATTGATTAATTGTATAATTGGAGAAGGCTCTTCGCTTTCCGTTTTCTCCTTCCCATAAGCGCCTCGAGCTCGCACTTTGCGCTCGTTTCCAGCCGCCCGCGTTCTCGCTGGCTCAAGGGCGAAGGGCCTGTGGAGGAGGCAGCGGAGGTCTAATGATGGTACCTAAATCTTTAGCGCTCATAGCTAGCCGGTGGTCCCATGGTGTAATGGTTAGCACTCTGGACTTTGAATCCAGCGATCCGAGTTCAAATCTCGGTGGGACCTTCACCTAACCTTTCTTTCCAAAGTTGACTATTAATGCATTTCTTTTAACCAAGCAACTTGTTTTTGAGCGGCTTTAGTTTTGATACTAATATTTTTCTAGTTTTTTTTTGTTTAATGCCACGTGACATTTTAATATGAATATACTCGTTTTATTTCAATACCAGCATATCTAATTGGAATTTATTCACCAAGTTCCACCAGGTGGGTTCTATGGTGTAACGGTTAGCACTCTGGACTCTGAATCCAGCGATCCGAGTTCAAATCTCGGTGGGACCTTGCAATGATGCGCGAAAAAACTTTTTTTTGCTTCAATTTTTTTAATCTATTAATTACGCTACATATATTAAGTAATTAGACAGTTATCTCGCCGCCTAATTCACTCAAAATAAAAACTTTGAATGGAGGGAACCACAGAACGCAAAATAAAACTCAGGCGGTACTTCTTATTGCCTGGTCTCGTTTTGTTGAGATGCTCGTACCAGACGTCACTTAGTTTTGAGAGGCCTTATGAAAATGGCAGAGATAACCTGCGATCAGGCGTTATTTTTCTCGCGGCGGTGTAGTCAACGGAAAAATAAACGCCTGATACAATTACTTGTCGAGTCGTCTGTAAAAAGTCCAGAATCTGGACTTTTTTCTGATTGGTCGGGAAACAAAAGGCAGTTTGCACAAATGTTTGCACACTTCGTGCCCGCTTCGCGCCTCTGCTGATTCCCGCCAACGAAGCGACTTCCGGTAAATTGTGATTGGCTCACTCTTATCTGATGGCATCGCTGACACTCTCGTTGACAGACATTTTAATTGGGGGGCGGCAGACGATTCAACAAGTAATTGTATCAGGCTTTCCTTTTTTTTTCGCCCTCCCTCCGCCGCGAAAAAAAGAAAGCCTGATCGCAGGTTATGGCAGAGACGGCTCTTCGTTTTCCGTTTTCTCCTTCCCATGACGCCCCGCGCTCGCGCTTCACGCTCGTTTCCAGTCGCCCGCGCTATCACTTGTTCAAAGGCGAAGGACTTGTGGAGGAGGCAGCAGAGGCCTATTAATGGTCAACCTCGTTCCCAGGACTTTTCCCTTTATAAAAATTCGAAAAAGGGAAAAGGAGGAAAAAAAGGGTACCTAAATTCTTAGCAGTTATATCTGACCAGTGGTCCCATGGCGTAATGGTTAGCACTCTGGACCCGGAAACCAGCGATCCGAGTACAAATCCGACCTAACCTAGTCTTTTTCTAAAGTTGACTGTGCATTTTTATAAATCAATGCAAGTTGTTTTTTAGTGGATTTAGTTCTTTATTCTTTCTTTATTCTTTATTTTTGTTTAAGTGCCATGTGACATTTCTATTTGCATACTCTCGTTTTATTTCATTTATATTTATTCTAGATCACCTCCACTAGTTGGGTCCTATGGTGTAATGGTTAGCACTCTGGACTCTGAATCCAGCGATCCGAGTTCAAATCTCGGTGGGACCTTAGTATGGTATGCTTCCTTTACTGAGAAGCTTTTTTTTGCTTAATTTTTATGAAATAGTTTTATTCTATTATATTCATTACACTCAATTAAATTCAGAGGATATTAAATGGCAAAGCGAAGAGTGGTAAGAACATATTTTTTATCACGAGAAAATAAAATTCATATGTTCAAGCCACATTGTAATTTTCTTTCTGTTATACAGACAAGGGTGTAAGCACAAACTTTATCGCGAAATGTTGCAGTTCAGCAGCAGGGATTTCTTGAAGTTCTCTCTTTTCTTATTCACTTGCAAGGAACTACTTTAATAAATTAAAGTCATATGAAGGTTTCTTCTTTTCCGTAACGTTTTCCTGTTTACCAGGCAAACTTCCTAATTTTTGTGTGAACTTTGTTTTATGGTGGGTTTATTTCTCAATTTTTGAATGCTCTAAGGTTTTCCAAATGCAATTATTATAAATAAATGATCCTGATTTCTTTGAACAAAGCTTGATTTCCATCAAGTATTCGTACAGCAAAGGTGTACTCAACTATGTCAGTGGACAATGTTTGATCCGTTTCGTTGATGCAAACCGGATCTCTTGAACATGTATCTGTAGGTGGGTTCCATGGCGTAACGGTTACACTCTGGATTCTGAATCAAGCGATCTGAGTTCAAATCTCGGTGGGACCTTGCAATGGTACGCTTCCTCTTCCCTCCGAAATATTTTATTTTATTCTTTTCATTACGCTAAATAATTAAGTATTTAGACTGTTACCTCTATGCCCACCCCCTCCCAATTTACTCAAACCAATCCTGATGATTTGATGTAATCGTTTTTTTAATAGTTTTTTCAAACATTGTCAAATGCAGATCTGCCAAAAATATGGGCTCGGTTTTCGAAAGTGGTTAAACCTAAATGAAACGTCAACCAAAGATGGCTTTGTGCATGCAAGGCTCTTTCAAAAGCTTATTTTAAAGTCGTTGTAAAGACAAACTGACAGGAAAAAGAAAAACAACAGCAAACAAAAACGCAAAAAAACTAAGAATTCTGAATATGTCTTTATTGATTAGTTGTATAATTGGTTCCCTGGTTGACGCCAATCCCAAACAGGGTGCTAGTTTTGAGATTCTTGCCTATTCAACGTAAATTGAAGAATTCATAAAGTAATTCTTTACTTGACGTAGAGTACGAAACGGCGTCGCTTTTATGTCCTTGTTGGGTCTTGGGTCTCGCTATGCTCATAAGGCTACCGCTGTTTCTCTGCATGCATGGTTCTCGGTGGGCACACCCATAAACAAGTGACTGGATCGATCATTGAACCTTAAAGGGGAAAGACCGTGATGTTTTACCACTTAGGGTTTAGGAAAATTGTGAAAACACAGAACGTTTTTGTACTGATGAACATATTTGTAAACAGACAGTGCAATGCTTACATACACAAATACAACCCATTGCATTGTCGCTTTACATGGTCTTCGAAAGTTTTTCAATATGATATTCATAGTTGAAGAATTCTCTTGTGTCTAGCTCTTTTCATGAACTCGTTTGATTACACAGGTAATATATTTGGTAATCGGCATGAAGTAATAAATTTCTCTAATAACTTTACAGGACTAAGGACCCATGGGTGGAGTCACTTTATGTAAAAGAGGTGGCATTGTCGTCATTAACAGCCGCCAAAACACTCTTGAAGAAAGACTTAGCATGATGCCATCTACTGAAAGTCTGCTCAACAGACTCAACTCGGCCGCAATGATTGCAGTTGGGACTATTCTCAACTGTACCACTTAGGGTTTAAAAATGAAAATAGACCACTGTTAGAGTTACCCTAGTACAATTTAGAGTATTGTACGTAATGTGCTGGAAAAACTATGAAAGAAAATTTTTTGTCAAATGCAAGTACCACTTAGGAATAAATATGAATTCGAGCCAAATTTAAATTATCCGACGATCGCCACCGTCTCTTTATTGGAGTTCGCTCCAAGGAAATGAGCAGTAGATATAAAACGACTAGTGTTCTTGTATGTATATATATAGTGGGGCTTCATGCTAATGATACTGCAAATTTTAAAGCTTTTGTTTTACGCTGGATAAAACTAACGCTGTAGGATCACCCTCAGTACACGTACAGTTGGCATTAAAAAAATTATTATAGCGCGACTAGTTGTCGCATGATCGAGCCTAATTTTAATGCACCTGACGATCACTTATTATTCCGCATAAATGAAACTAAATGAACCACCAGAACCTGTGTTATCCAATATCCCACCAAGTTTCGCGCGTTTATCATTGAGCAAACTGTTGTGTAGCCGCCTAAATGACGCACCAGTGTCTCTTTACAGTATTCCGAGATCCCAGCGAATTAATCCAGTTAATGAAATACTGTTGTTTATCTACCTAAACGAGCCACCAGTGTCTTAATTAATAATCTGAGATCCCACCAAATTAAGACTGGTTGTAGAATTAATGCCTTCCCAAATTACAGAAACTCAGTTTGTAATAAACGCTTCAGGCGATTGCTCGAATAAATTCGGTTAAACGTTTTCTGTTTAGCATGTTAAGATGTTTTTTAATCTAAACATATCGTTTTGTTTAGGAGGCAACCAAAAGATAAAACTGAAGCTTAAACTTTCGAGGGCCTATAACCCATCTACGATGTTATTTCGAAGTCTTTTAGTATGCTGAGGAAAGAAAGGAGAGCTGTAGACGGATATACGTAGAAAAGTATGACACTGTCTTATTTGTTTTTGTTTTTGTTTTGGCATTTTAAATGTTCAGTCTATGCTATTTCGAACAGATTAAATGCAGTTATTATTTCAGCCAATTCAACTATACGTTTAGGCCAATGGTAGGTGGTTTGGTGTAAAGCAGTCTTATTACTGGATATACGAACGTTTCCGAAACCTATGACGTCTATATTTATATATGAATATAGCTTTTATATTCCCTTGAAATAGGAACGAGGAAATTCAATTCAATTCAATTCAATTCAATTTTATTTAAACACGGTAAAATTCATCAGGAAATAAGAATACATTCAATAAAAAATAACATAGCATAAAATATCTAAGACATGCTAAAAAGACTAATCTTACATGCATACATACATACATACATACATAAACTTTATTGAAGTGTCAGGGTCTTTAGCTATGGATAGCTAATTGGGGACACTAGCAAATACAAATATAAAATATAAAATACTAATATTATATAAAATAGATATATAGGTAGGTAATTAGCAATTTAAATATGTTTTATAGGTCTAATTAGTTAAAAAATAAGTTCAAGATTACCTAAATTAGTTGTATTATAATTATGTTGAGCAAGCATAGCAGCTGCATCTTCCGTCCAACACATCTGTTAGGTTAATGGCCCGAACTGCTTTTTTAAATTCATGAAGGCTTGTTTTATTGCGAAGGTCTTTGTCCATTTTTCCCCAGAGATAGGGACCTAAATATCTTATGCTATGTTTACCATATGCTACCATATGTATACCATATGTATAACATCTGTATACCATATGTTTATCTTATGCTATGTTTACCAACTAATCTTAAATATTACAATACTAACTAAACCTGTTTTCTATGAATGCCGTGTCTCAAATTTAAAAATGACAGGGAAAGCTGTTTCAGAGAGTTACGCCGCTATAACTAAAGCTGGTTTTCAAATAATTAGTTCGAGGGAAAGGGACAACTAGTTTGTTTACAGAGTCCCAGAGAAAAGGGAAATGGTATTCGCAGTAGGTAAAAAGGTTTTGTTAAGCGTGTAGAATCATTTGTCCCTCGTCGTATTATATTTGATGAAAAAAATAAGACTGTATATACCTATATACATGTATTGTACAGATGAAAGAGATTTTGAACACAGGTATAGGTGTGTAACGTTTAGGCTAATGATGAATCGTTTTTGTTAGGCGGTGCTTCTCCTTGTTCGCGTTCGCGCAGATGTTTATCTATAAGATGATCCGCCCACCTTACGTTGATCACTCAGAGCTAACTAACAGCTTTTTGTCGTCGCTGTTTTTAGAATAAGCTTGCATTTTCGACGCTGAAGGGGTGGAGGTTTAGTTACAGTACTCTGACGTAGATATGAATAGCAAACACTAACAAAGAGCTTTTTACTCAAATCCCCCTTCATTTTACATTGTTTATATATTTACATGTACCTACATTTAATCATTCAAAATCCTGCTTGATGCAAATTTTCATCAGTGGAAAGCTAAAAAGGACTCTTTTTACGGCCTTTCTAAACTCCCTAATTCTCATACAATAGATAAAGGGATTAAAAGCTGAGTTGCTAAATTCAGCTAGTGCTCCCCAAAACCAATAACCGTTCATTTTCATTTTCTTACATGGTTCAGAACTAAAAAACTGAAGCAGTGATATTACCAAACTCGGAGTCCAGCAAATTAAAAACACACCTATGACTATGCCGACAGTAAACGCGGCTTTACGGTTTTTGAGTTGCGCAATAGCCTCGTCTGGATTGAAAGTTTCCCTCATCGTAATTCTTCTAATCTGAAGCCGAGCTGCCTTCAGTATATAGTAATAACAGACAGAGATGAGTATTGAGGGTAAAATGACTGTAATAGCTGTAGCTGCAATCCAGAGTTTTGGTAAATGGAATGGATCCGTGATGACAAATCGTAAACAAGCAAAAGCGATAGAAAAGATCCAGATTGGAATAAGAATGTTTCGAACACGATTCCAAGTCATAATCTCATTGTAGCGAATGTTTGCTATTGCTATATATCGATCAACGCTGACTGAGCATAAACTGAAAGTTGTTGCAACTATAGTTTGCATAGTCAAGACCTCTATGGCTGTTGAAAGATCGTTGTCGCTTTCCCAAATATTCTTAACACTCTTTACAACCCACGAAGGATTCATAATTAGCCCCACCGTAAAGTCAGCAACACCCAGTGACACAATAAACGCATTAGAAACAGTCCTTTGACTTGAGACTTGATAAATGGCTGCCAAAATGAGAGCGTTACCAAAAGTTGAAGCCAACGCAAGCACTGTGTTGAAAGTAGCTAAAACGACAATCTCTATGTCATTGAGTGCTCCAGAACATTCATTAGTCAATGCTGTACTCGTAGAATTCATGTCTTGCGAAGTGCTCGTCTGTTTAAAGGAAAATATCAGTGTCTGAGGCTTTTGTTTGTAGTTCTTTTTGTTCTCTCGTTTCCTGAAGAGAAGCGAAACTAGAAAGGTTACAGCCAGAATACTGACGTGTTGCTTAAACGGTTGAGATCAATTCTACTGTGGCTGCTAATCACAAACTAGGAGAGCTGTTTCACGTAATTAATTAACATAATGACTTCCAAATTAGGCTGCCTGAATTTCTTCTTTTAACCCCTTTCTGACCTTATCAATAATTTTTTTTCCAATTTGGGCTTTTTTCAGCAATTTACTCGTTACTTTCAGTACTAAAGTGTCAGTTTTTTTCTCGTAATTACATAATTGCATCGAATGAAGGAAACTATAATGGTTTTTTATACGACAGTTAGTTTTCGTTTATTCATGAGCTAAGAAAACGTCCAGTGTCTAATAGTTTTTTCAGAGAGTTTGAATATGAATAACGATTTGTCGGCTGGCATGTATTCAGGTGACAAATCGCCCCTGCCTGTTTTCACATACCTTGAAAACATCAGACTAAACATCAGACCATATTCACCTCTCTAAAACTATTTTAACTAAATCTTAATCTAAATTTTAACTAAATCTTAAACTATTTAAGGACTAGTCCATGAAAGACACTCGGGCTAGTAAATTATAAAACTAGAGAACCTGAAAGACTGGATATCATGTATTTGTTCAGCTGTTCTCTTTCCAGAAAAAGCACTTTGTTTAGTATCCATTCAAGGAAATACAGGCGTCTTATATTTACCACACAAATACCTTACCACAAATTTCTGACTGTACTTATTGTCACAACAGATGTATGTTGATTAGTTTGTTCTATGAGCTCAAGGTTGAAGCTGTCTTTGTTCAAATTTCTTCCGGCGTGCACTACTGATATTTGATAACTGATTTCTACAGGCTCGAAACAGGCCTGGTAATGCCACAGGACTCCCAGTGTCTCAAGAGGAGCCGTCTGCAGTCGTTAAAGATAGCTGTGTATGTGAAGAGCAAAATAAGGTGTAAAGGGTGTCAAGGTTATATGACACATGAAATGAACACTCTTTTATAAAGATGACAAGGACAACCAAACTGACAGTTAATATGTACGCTTAGTTTGATGCTTTTTTGTTAACTTTTTAGCTCTCACTCTCTCTTTTGAAAATCATGATGAACAGAATTACGAAACTCCAAAACAACAAGAATTTCAATTCACAACAATTGTAGCGCTTTTGCCCCTCTTTATATGAACGAGGTTTTTTTTCATGAGTTAGTGAAAGGCAATTTCAATGACAGATGTAGCTTCTCAAACTTTTTGATTATTCATGTAAAGACCTACGTATACAGCAACACTGTGAGCATCAAACAAAGCCTGTTTTTTTTTTTGTTTTTCTATTTGTTGAGTGACCCTCTGTCAAAGATGTATCAGAACTCGCAATTTGCCAAAAAGAACTCCAACGCGTGTTAGTTTTTTCAACTTTCTTCTTGACGTTAGAAGACGTTGATTTGTTCTTACACACCAGCTCTCTTGTGCTTAACCGCATTTTCGCAGGAAACTTCACCGGTTTATCAAATGTACCAAAATTAATGAATCCAAAGAAATTTTACCTCTGGACTATTAACGTTCGGTTGTTTCGAAATTGCAGAGTGAAAGAAAAGGGATAAAAATTTTTTCGTCCACGCTAAAGATTTCGACTGTCTACTGTTACGGTTGGAAAACGATTGAAAAGTAGGCTTAGATACAAATATCTCGAAAAATTGTTTTAATATGTTTCCGGAAATTAGCGAGCGAATCGATTAGCTCTGATGAAGGGCTAACGCTCGAAACGTCAGCTTTCAATTTCTTTACGGTGGCCAATCTACCTTATCAACTCAGTTGATAAATCCAAAATTTTGTGTTTCACGTCCCCACCGACGCAGCACCACAGTTTCTTTAGAAACTAACCCCTTATTTGTTTGTTGATTAGGTATATACTTTATGACTTCTTATCGGTATAAACGTCACGTTAAAACCTCCACAGTTAAATGGATTCTCATGATTTGTTTTAACTTTGCTATAGTAGCAAGGCGTATACTTTCATGCGAATCAGTTTGACCAGTCGCTAAAATTGGTTGTCGCATCAATTTTCCAATCGTTAAATAAAAATACATTTAAGTAATAGAAAAGTAAACCTTAAAGTAATAGCAGCCTTAAGGTAACCTTTCTCTGATTGACTGAAAGGGATAGACTTTGCTTACTGCTTAACACTTTTTGCGTTCGGTCCCATGGTGTAATGGTTAGCACTCTGGACTTTGAATCCAGCGATCCGAGTTCAAATCTCGGTGGGACCTTCGGGAAAACATTTTCTTTTTTTCCACATTATCTACCCATTTTTTTATGGCCATCGAGGCAAACTGTTATTGAACGGGTTGAGGTATGCTCTAAGTTTAGTTTTGTTTCTCTATATTACAGCTTACCCATTTTCTAGTTTTTATCGTTTAACTGCTCAGTGCGATTTAATTTTTTTTCACCTGGTGGGTTCCATGGTGTAATGGTTAGCACCCTGGACTCTGAATCTACGATCCGAGTTCAAATCTCGGTGGGACTTGGTTAGTGTTCTTTTCACTGCAGTTTCATAATACCAGCATTTTTGAAAACCTAGTTTTCGCCCGACCACGCAAGTATGTTAACCACAATCCGTTCTCAAAAATCTTAACTCTGGGCAGCCTTTTTGAAAATCTCTGTTTTCAGAGAGAAAGATCCCCGCGCTCTATCTTTTAATGTGGACAGTCGACAAAAACTCTAATAAAAGTACGCTTTTCCAAACGAAAACAGATAAGTGAAAACAGGGGATCAGATTAAGTTCTGTTGGGATGACCTGAACTGGGTATGCTTTATTTCAGTGGAAGGGAGTTTCTCTTACCCTTTGTTTTTGAGTATTTTCAACTTTTATTGAGCGCCAAAATCTGTTATTTTTTGCTGGCTAGTACTTTAGAAAATCGCTAGTCATAAGTGTTACAGTGTAGAGGCAATTAACAAAATCAAGAGTATCATCGAAAATATTGGGGCATTGTAAATAAAGTTGGCACCAGTAATGTACTTTGAGAAAGACATAAGTAATGCATTCTGTGAATTTGCCGTGGCAATAGAAGTTAAGCTTTCGGGTCTCTTTTTGCCAGAATTCCCCCTTTTTCGGGCTTTATAAACACCATCGGCACGGTGTGTGTTTTGAACACGTCCGTCTCTTTCTTATTATACAGTCACAAATATTAATATTTGGTTCTAAGCACGATATTGGCGCCAAGTTTTAATTAACCCATTCTTTCCAGAGAAATTCTCCATTTTGTCATTTGTCGCCATGCTTATGACGTCATCAGCTTCTAATTTGCATAGTACGAACTCTACAACGAGACAAGATATAACACAAAAGAAAATACTTTCTTCCTCATTTTACAATGGCTATCAAATAACCTTAACTTGTTTTTTTTTGTTGTTGTTGTTGTTTAAATTGAGAGGCACTTTCAGGACGTTGCCTCCTAATACTCACCTCTTACTAACTGAGCGTGAAGGCCTTACTGGGGAATATTGACTCGTACAAAAACGACCGAGGACCAATATTCCCCAGTACGGTCCTGAGCAAGTGAAGTTTAGTAAGTAGTTTATTATATAGCATCATTTTTCGTACGAAACAACACTTCCGTTAGTTCATTCAAATCAATTTCCGGCGCGAAGAAGCCAGTGATTTTAACTGGCTTTCGAATCAGTTTGATGATCGTTGCTGTCGATTGGCAAAAACTTGCGTAGCTCTTGAATGAAAACTGCTCTGCTTCTATTATATGTGTCAGTTTTGCGTCGTCCTTTACAACAAAAGATACTTTTATTTGAAAATACTTCTTCGTTATGGGGGAGACAATTCGGGAAAAAAGAATAATAATGAAAAGGCCGCGATAAAATCTCACAAACGTGCTTCTCAAACTGGAAATTGTGGCAGCGTGTTAGTCCGTAATGTGAACAAAGGAACACTCGAACTTAAAAAAAAGACACTGGAAATTATCTCTCCATCAAATACTGCAAGTTGTTTGCTTCAATGGCTTTATGGAGAACTTTGTGGATGCTGTTTTCGTCGCACCTAACAAGGTTGTTTTTAGCGCGAGCTATAGCAAGAGCGGACTTTCGAACAAGCTAAAATTATTTTCAAGGATGTCCACTATAAGAGCAAAAATCTCGTTGAGGAATCAAGGTACACTGTTAGTTTAATACATGTACGTGTAGCTTTAATTTGTTCTTGTGGAAAGCGCTGACTGAAGCGATGCCCAATATTAAACTAGACAAGAACGTGATCGTTTCCTTTCGATAATTACAGTTGCAGATGAAAGCCGTTTGCTAGTTGTTTTGCAGTTTTTTAATTTTTTTTTTTTCGCCGAGAGGTTTTCTTGTGAAAACGTACTCTTTTGTCAATGCTGAATTTTAATAATTATTGTTGAAGTGATTTATACATCATTTTATCTTTTAGCGAATATTATTGTTGAAGTCTAGGCCGATTTACTCGGCTCTTAACATCCATAGCCGTACAGAAAAAAAAAAACCGTGGACACACACAGTCACTGAAAAACGTTGGCCATGCTTTTTGATTCACTGCTGGCGAGTCTTTTGCTTATACCAAAAAGTCGGAAAAGTTAATTATAAATAAAATAAATAAATATCCTTTATTTACCCTCGGCAAGTGTTTATAGCAAATTGCTAGTGGGCCGAGCATTTAACAAACAAACGAAACAAATATTGTAAATGGAACATTGAAGAGCGCTTTTTCTAAACAGACGTGTTTAGCTCGTTCATTTGTTTTGTACCAGCTCCAACCTTTCTTTTTTTTATCTTCTTGCGTTTTCGCAGTTTGAATTTTGCGGGAGTGGGAGCGCGAAAAAAAATATTCAAAGGGGACCGTTTCCATGGTAATGGCCGTTTTTATGCTAGAGACGTTAATATCGTCTAAGACGTTATTATCGCCTCGAGAAGACATTAACGTCTAGTATAAAAACGGAATATAAATCAGACGACTTTAACGTCTGACGATATTAACGTCTTCTGTTAAGTGCGACTGAACGTCGAATTTAACAGACGACTTTAACGTCTGAGACGTTAAAGTCGTCTAGTATAAAAACGAGACGACCTTATCTGGGACGAATTTAGCCCTAAAGCGCTTTATCGTTCCAATTTAGCCGTTTCTCCACCACGAAGAATCCCTCCGTTCATCTCCACTTCTTTCTTTCCTTTCTCTCTTGTTGGCCACGACGCACAAGCCAAGTGCTTCTTCCAAAAACCGCTTTCTTGACTGATTTAGCCTTTTTAAAAAACATTTGCGTTTCCATGTCTTTTATTTTTCGACGACGTCGAGAAACAAGCCTTCAGAAGCTGCGAAGCAGTTAAGCAAAGTCTCCGCCATGTTTACATGCAGGTGGATTTGTTGTGGATTTATTTGATTTGCCGCCGAGTTTAGTCGCGTCTAGTGTCTTCCAAGAATAGAACCCAGTCCTTTTCTCAGAAAATCTTGGGGTTTTTCTACTTGTTCGTCTACTTTAATACGTCCCGTTTTTATACCAGACGACATTAACGTCTGAGTCGTTAAATACGTCTAGACGACTTTAACGTCTGTAGCATAAAAACGGCCAATGGTCCGTACTGTAAAAGCCTGACTGAAGACTAACCAATCAGAACAATCGATTTAGACTGGAGAATTGCTTGCCGTATAATAAAAGGGTAACTGCACAGTTCATAACTAAGCGGGAAAAGCAGATCTTAGCATGGGCTATTGGAGTCGAGAAGGAAAACTATTTCTGGGATAATTAAGCAACCATATTTCTAAAAAGCCTGAAAATACATAACAATAAAATTGCGCTGCTGCCCTTAGTTTTCCTTTTTGGATTCCAAAAGCCCTTGATAAGATCGGCTTTTCCCGCATAGTCGTCGTACCTTTGTATTAGAAGGTACTGTCCTTAAGAAACCCGAGTTTCTCGGACCATCCCGAGATGCACATAAGGTATTGCGCAGTAATATAAGGAGGCACCGTCCTTAAGGCAACCTGTTCTCTGATTGGCTGAAAGGGATAGAATTGGCTTACTGCTTCCCGCTTTTCGTGCTGGGTCCCATGGCGTAATGGTTAGCACTCTAGACTTTGAATCCAGCGATCCGAGTTCAAATCTCGGTGGGACCTTCACCTAACCTTTTCTTTCCAAAGTTGACTATTAATGCATTTTTTAAATAAATGCAAGTTGTTTTTGAGCGGATTTAGTTCTGTTACTTTATTGCAGGATATTCTTTCCAGTTTTTTTTCCGTTTAAGTGCCATGTGTCATTTTCACGTGCATACTCTCGTTTTATTTCAATACCAGAATATCTATTTAATTTACATTTTTACCTCATTTGCACTAAGTAGGTCCCATGGTGTAATGGTTAGCACTCTGGACTCTGAATCCAGCGATCCCAGTTCAAATCTCGGTGGGACCTTATAACATTTAGCTTTTTCGTTTAGAGCATTTTTTACCATTTACTTTAGCTTTGCTTTTTTTTACAACATTATTTCGATCGATGAATGAAGAGTATAAGCAAAGTGATCCTGTACAGATGGGGGACTTGACACGTTTATGACTTTTTTAATATGGATGAAAAAACCACCCACAGGAAGTAATTTGGTATGATATGTCATTGTTCGCTGAATTGTTTTACTATGGCAACAATATTCTGACAGGCAGTTTTTTCAGAATTGTGATCTTTTCTGTTTTTTTTTCTTGAAAATTTCTAACGCTTATGTGATAGCTCTAACATTTTTAGATCATTTTAGTTTTTCTTTTTGGCTTGATTACTTTTGAGTAAATTTCGGTGGCTTTGTGAAGATTTATAAAGGAAATCAAGAAATTCAAGATGGTGGTTCCACGATAACTGCTGTTTAGAAATGAAATACTGACGTAACATTACGTCTTGTGACGTCATTCGCTCAATTATTGGACTCAAAGGAAACGTGTTTGGATTCACCATACACCCTTTACGTATCACTGTCATAACTTTAATATTCTTGGACTTACGGACTGGGAACGAGTCCGTCCCCCCTCCCCGCCTCCCACGCCCATCTCGGCGGATGACGTCACGTCTTGTGAACGGGTAGCGACTGGTGTTAAGAAATCAAGAACCCTTCCGTAAACGATTGCATTCCGCCCAATTGCAAATTTTTTTGTTTAGTCGCGCAAATTGTACATTGCACCTTTCAATGTTCAATTAAAACTTCAGAAATTTCCGTGGAAATTCGAATTCTCACGATGAAATTCCAAATCCTCTTTGTCATTTTGACTTTTTCATTCAATCTCTCTCGTATTCTTGGAGACTTGTTTTTGAATATTAGAAATACAGGCCCCAGTTGTTCAAAAGTGGGATAGCGCTATCCGCCGGATAAATCTCTATCCAGTGGATAACGCAACTGGTTTCCCTAACACTTATCCACTGGATAGTGATTTATCCGGTGGATAGCGCTATCCCACTTTTGAACAACTGGGGCCCGGTCATTTACATAGATTGACTTTAACAAGCAAAATTCAGCGATTGACGGCAATTCGATCCTAGTTGATCGATTTCCTTTTGTTCAGGTGTGGCCCTAATTTATCCGTGAAACAATGTCTGAAAAATTAAGCTCAACAGATTTTAGTTGGGTTGACTTTGCCGATCATTTAAATTATTTAATGTACCAAATTAAATGCAATATTTATGACTGCTTTTATTATGATCCCGCACTCTAGCCAGAAAGAAAAAAAAGAGTCAAGGTACTAATATTTATTTCAGACCCGGTCTAGTTTCTTTCATAAATATAATGAGCCAAAGGTTTAAAAATACAGTCCTTATTAATGAATAGGCATTATTCAAAATTGTAGTTATCGAGTTTAATTAGGCTTTTAAGTTGCGAAAATAGGGTTGGTAAATCACTTGAGCAATGTTTTCACAGCTGGTTTGGAAACATTTGGGGGGTAATTCCAAATGCGTTGCCGATTCACCAGGTGGAGGGTTCGATTTAACCAATTAACAACAACAAGCTTAATTACCAAATTAAAGGTTCGTATTATGAATGGCATAATTTACTCAAAACTATCAACTTCATTACTTAATTTTTACTTGACATGAATAATGCATCTCTGGTATAAATTTAGCCATTAGCAAACAACCTGACACAAAATCATCAATGACTTTGCATCCTTAGGAGCCATTTACCATTTTAGGAGTTGTATATATCTCACACAGCTGGAAATGAATTCACTTTAGCAATTATCAAATTTCTCCCATGATCACTTTGAGGTGGATGTGAAATCAGGTTTCAGGTTTCAGGTATCAGGTTTCAAGCGTGCTTAATTATACATAGCTTCGACGTTTTGGCGGCTGGTCTCGGTAAGAGATTAGTGAGAGTGTTTTTAACTTAAGTTAACGGCTGTCCTAGAATCTAGGATTTTCCCGTCCCCAGAGCAATCTCTTACCTAGAGTCCTCAGGCTTCTTGATCAGCGAATGGTCGTCAGGAGAGACTCTGGGGTAATTACCGCAGGAATCCCGCGGTTAACGGTTGTTATTTTTTACAGCGGTGAACAGCCAATCACAAAATCCAATTTTTCCCCTTACCTAAGGGTCTGTCCCGGCGGCCACCGCCTGACCAAGAAGACTGAGGACTCTGGGTACGAGATTGTTCCCAGACACTCTCAGCAAAGACGGAAAGATAATATAACTGAGGAGATCGATGATAAGTATAACCTGTCGATGAAAGCTATTGGTGGTCAGCCAAGATCTGAATACGATACAAGAATACTTCTGGACGCCATCTTACAAACGATTTGTGTCTACAAGAAATTGACCATTCGAACTGAGTAAACCATAAAATGTAATTCACTTCCTAATAACAGGTATGATTACATCATGTACTACAATAACCAGCCGATTGGAGTTGTTGAAGCTAAACGGCGAGGGTGCCTTATCGATAAATCCGTGGCACAGTTACTCATTCAACTTCTCCTTCTTTCAGCCCAGGATCCAGTTTTGTTTTATTTTGGTGTTTTATCTGATGGAAACCAATTTGTCTTCGCAGGCGTAAGGGAGGAAAAAGTCTTGTTCTTTCAGACTAACCAAAATAATTTGGAGAGAGCAACTATTAGATCGCGTCAGGGCCTGGGGTCCATAGTCGGCACAATGTTGTGGTTAATCCATGATGCCGTTACGGAGAGAAAAATTTTTTGTAACCCAAACTGGGCTTAACTTTGAGAACTGTATTATACTAGACAAAGTGAAATTGGAGTTCATGTTCTTTAACGCCAGTGAACGTACCTACAAAAAAAATACCTGCATACACTTGGATATGGAGACAAGAAACGGTATAAGCCGAGATGGATTCGTAAAGACTCCGGGGCCAAAGGCTCAGTAATTAAACATACGCGGGCGTCATAAACCCGGCCCTAACAGAGGGAGATGAGTATATATAGTGCAGTGTGTATTGTTCAGTTGTTTGAAATTAGCACTACATCGTAGTTTTTAGCTCATTTTTCACTGGATAATCGCTCAGCAGGCACTGATCTGTAATGTAGCCTGTGAACAGCCACCCCCTCCCCTCACAGGAGGGGGTGGCTCCCCTCATTCAAATTATTTTTATTTTATTCACTAAACAAATCCACTTAATCAGGTAATGTAATTAAATTGCTCCATAAGCTATAGTAATTTGAGAAAATCAAAACATTGCATAATAAGATGAGTTCTCAGAGACTTTTGTCCTTTAGCTGCAGTGTAATTCAAAATGCACTAGATATTGCAATTAATAAGTGTTCTTGCCACTTTTGAATTAATTCATCAAACAATGAGAAACAAGATTATAAGGATCTTTCTTCATGTCTTAAAATCAGAATTGTTCATCTCGCACAATATTGTAATTAAACTGTAAATATGAAAAAAGAAAAGATAAGTATTTACATAAATGTTAATTCATGAGCTTTCCTTTACACACCTGTATAAAACCCTCAGTGTTCAGGCATTTTGTACCGTAAGTGCAACTGTGAGAGCCAGCCTTACATTCATGTATGTCCTTGCAAAACATTCCATCTTTATAGTAACCAATTCGACAAGTACATTTATACGGGCCCATTATATTTGTGCAGTCAGCGTGCCATTGCACGTATGTATTCCGAGTTTGCATTCGTCAACATCTAAGCAGTGGTTTCCCTGGTAACCATGGTGACATTCGCACTTGTAGGAACCAATGACATTTAAACAGTGCGCGTGCTTTGGTCAGGAATTATTGCCAGTTTCAAACACATCAATATCTAGGAAAAAAGTAAGTAAATAAAACGAAAGCGCCTGATGCAAGTTTCTCGAAAACCCGTAACTTTTTGTCCCAGCGAAGAGCTATTTGTAAAACCATGAACGACTCATTCTACAAAGCTGTTGTCTTTATGACAAGATAATTGTCTTTATGATAAGAAAGGTTAAACTTATAGCAAAGTTTGTTTCTTAGAATCGTACAAGATACAGTGGGAATTATCGTGCTCGAAATCGACCCAAAAAGTTTCGAGATTTCGAGAAACGCAAACCTGTTGCAGAAATTGTTACTGGTTAGATGCGCATTTAAAGGATCCTAGTCACCCACAGTGCTTTGCGTGCATCAAGTGAGAAATCCGCCATTTTCTATGCCATCTAAAATCAGGATTTTTTCACAGTGAATTGAAATCCGGCTACATCCGCTCCAATACGGCCAGTTTGGGCCTTCATTTACTTTTCTGGCCTTAAAAAATTAATAGCGGTAACATCTGGCCGGTTATTTTGGTGTTGTTTGCTATTTTTCTCGTGAAATGTGCGAGACAAAGCCAGGACTCTAAGCGGTTTACGTTCTCCTTCGCGTGGCAGTACCAAAACAGTCAAGCTTATGAAAGAAATCATTATTCAAGGACCTTCTTGGTTATTGCACTAGTCAAGCAAAAGATATCCAGTGGATTGAAATGCTGGTCAAGCTTATTCGCCGACATTTTACTTCATTACGGTGCGCGTTCTTCACGGGCTGAAATGCTTTGGTCTTCTAAATGTGACGGGACTCGCTCTGCAGTGCTGGTAGCGACGCTAAAGCGAAAGCTTCAAAGCCTTCGATGCCTAAGAACAACACTTCGATTTTTTCCATAAACTAATCCCTGGAATTGCAGAAAAGGAGGAGAAAGTATGGTTTGCGAACAGAAACTTTGTAAATCAGATCTGTTAGCCGCAGTCGACACCTTAGCTAGCTGCAGTACGTTTTGTTTTCATGGCAATTCGTGTATTTTGAAAATTGAAACGAATATCCATCCTGCGCGATGATAACAAAGAAAATAAAAGCTATTAACTATTATTAGCTATTAAGAGTTTCTTCTCTTTGAAAGGAATGTGAAATGTTCTCGCTTTATCTAGCGCTAATTAAAACTAAATGCGGCTCGGAGCGGTGGTCACAGCGGCGTGATCGAGTGAGTTTTGGAAACATTTCTGCCCTCCGTGCATTCGCCTTTTGTGTTTTATGGCGATGGGAAAGTCAAGAATACCCAATTAAACAAGATTCCAAACCTTTATGATTCTAGATTCGCTTGTAAATCATATTCCGCGAGCGCTCGCTAAATACAGTTTGCTTTTGGGTAAGCGGACTGGGAGGCTGGCCGGCTTTAATACGAACACAAACATTCTTTGAGTTCTAGGTTTTTGGACAGCCCCCAAAATGCGCTGAAAATAATCGAAAGCCCTTTTACTGGCACTAAAATCAAAAACAAGCGAAGAAATTTCAGGTTCAGGCTACAGTTTATATTTTTACCAGTTGAACTGTTGACGTTTTGTCACGTTCGACGAGTAATCTGATCGCAAATTTCAGATCAAAACAATAACAAAGGCGTGCCTGACTAGGATCCTTTAAGTTCGCATTTAACCAGAGGCGAGTTTTATTAACCGGCCGTCGCCATAATGGCGACCGCCGGTTTATAAAATGGACACAGTTCTTCCTGAAAGCAAGTTGGCTTAACATACGAAGAAAGTGCTGTAAAGCTTGTGGTGCGGGTACTCAAGAGCGGTACTGTCTTATATAAGACGCATGCGCATATAAGTCTTCTAAATGTTACCTTCCTATGCTTTTGTCTTTTAATTTACAGTATTTAAGATATGAACGGCGAAGGGTTGTTAAGTTTGGGGTTTTTTGTATTTGTCTTGTATAACGCATGCGCAATTGAGTAAAGGAGCTAATAGGATTGAATGCGAAATTGGCTGTGTTGTCTGATCTAGTTAGTGGTTATGGTGAAAATTTTTTTAGCGCAGGAGTTTTTTTTATTGGGATTGACATTTTGAGGGGTGTAAAAATGTGGGAGTCAGAAGGATTTGTGAATGTCGGGAGCATATCACGCTTCTGTGAATGTGATTTGCTTTGAAAGTTGCGTTTTGTATAGGAGCGGTGTAATATTGTGCTGCGTGAGAGGCGGTTTCCCTTGGCGTTTTATGGGGGGGGGGGTGGTTTGCGAAGTGGATTGTAAGGTTTCTGATTGGCTAACTTGTATTTCGCAGCGGACAAAAAGGACAGTTGAGTTTTGCCGGCGTGGGCTAGGAAGAGAAGGAATTGGTACTAGTATGATGATGCAATATTAGTTGATTGCACCATCAGTACATGATAGTTCTTGTGAACGGAGAGAGATGAGTGTTTATTTGAGGCGAGAAGTTGATACGAAGGAATCGTCATTAATAAGGAGATCAATTAATAAGGCAGGTGTTACGAGTCTTTTTGCATTGAAAGAACGAAAATATCTGAATATTATCGACGGATTTGTGTAGTTTGCGTGTGGTGTTCGCTAAAGGCTACGAGCAGTCTCTCTTTCCGTTCAGAGATAGTGAAGGAAAAGAAAAACAAGCGAGTGAGCGCAAATCGATTGCGGCTTGACAGGCGCTTTAGCTTTCAAAGACGTGGGCGACTTTCGTCCCCGCTCGCTTGTTTACCTTTGCAAGGGGATTCCCGGGTTAGCAAACCGGATTTAAACATCACGTCATGAGATATGCCTTGACGTGCCCCATACTCTGACGATCTGCTCGAGCTCGTGTTTATCAAACGTTATATTTTGATTCTACTGCTATGTTCACTGTTTGTATTTAAGGTCTAGGCACAACAGTAGATACTTCGTCGTCCCGGTGTGAGCATTCTCAGTTGTGGACGAATTCATATCGACATTCAACGTTTGAGCGAATTTGCGTTTTTCAGCACAAATAAAAGCGATAACAAAGAGAAGCTGAGTCATCAGAGTTTAAACATTACGTCATCCAGTAACGTTATAGTCAAAATATTGTGTCACACAATCACACTTTTCGTCACGCCGGTTCGTATAAATAGAGGATCGCGCTAACATTTGTGAAACCTAAGGGTGGGGAGGGTCAGAATGGCCGGTTAAAATGCCCAACGGGCTTTCTTGTTTTATTTTCGTTTTTGTCGACCTTTTTGTTGGTTGTTTACAGTGCTTTCTTTTCCTTCATCGTTTTGTGTTTTTCAAGTACAGTCCAAGGGAGGCGAATAATCGAAGCAATTTCAAGTTGAGCAGTTCCTCAGAAGAGGGGTTCGTATTCGAGGGGCAGCTGTCCTAAGAAATAGGTACCTAAACTCTTTTGAGCCTTTCAACAATTTGGGATGTGACTATAATATGACATAGTTAAAGCCGAACGTATGTCCACTTCGTCTCCCCCAGTCCCCTGACTTTCCACCCCACTTTCTCCTGGTTAGGCCGACTTCTGATTAGAATAGTATCCAACTGTTTTGGATTTGTTTTACCAAACCGGAGGAACACCCCTAGTCTCGATAACCATGGCTCGCTCAAAATACCACTACGAGACAACCTTTAACCCGTGTCTTCATGGACAATTCTGTTTGATCACAATTATCAGCTTGAATGAACGTTATTATTTTAATTCTAACCTTTACAAACTTCACCATCTCCCTTGAAGCCCGCGTGACATACACAGTTGTCATTTTTGCTGTTTTCTAATTTCACCCAAGATGCGTTAACATGACAGTTACTTCCTCTGCTCTTCTTATCTGCATTTTCAAATAAAGCAAATTTATCTGTCAGATTTTAAGACATATCGCTACAAATTCCCAAATTAACATCTTTCTTGAATGAAAATATTGAATAAACTTTCAACGCTGAGGTTGCTTTATTTTATTTTCTGCTGTTTTTTTTTCTTTACCCAATTAAGATCGCCCACACGTTCCCCTGTGCCTGTGTTCACAGGGTACCCACTATCAACAAGAGTGCTCTTAAGTTGATCAGTGGAATATACTGATAAAATTACGCGCACGTGGCGTGAGTCATTAATGTCGTAGCATTCAAAATGCCGCATTTCCTTGATACTACTCCATCTTTTCAACATATGACCAACGCTTATTTTTTTATAGTTTTCCTAGCAACAGCTGTTATCAAAGCAACGGTTATGGACAGCCCCTCGTTTAATATATTGTCGATTATCTCGAGATTTAGTCAGACATTTTAGGATGAAATTGGGAAGATCAGAACTTCACAACCTACACAATGTGTATGCAAAATTAGAGAAAAATCTGTCAGACCGTTTTCAAGGAAATCATGAATCATTTCTGATTTTGGTCATTCCTGCAATCGTCTCTAATATTCAAGAAATATAAGTCTTTTAAAACGTTCTCGTTTCAGTTGAAAGATCTTTTATGATAGCAAAACAATCTAAATGTACACCGAGCTTCCTACGTGGCTGTGATTGTAAGATATTTTTGTTTGAGAACTGCTAAAATAAAGCACAAATCAGTCAAAAAGTTCGTAATTTGTATAAACTGATAAATCGGAGATAGTTGGAAAATTCTCTTACAGATTTTTCTCTAATTTCGCATACAAGTTGTATAGGTTGTGTAGTTCCAATCATCCAAAAGTGTCTCACTAGGTTTCGAGATAATCGACATTATATAAAACAAGGGGCTGTCCATGACCGTTGCTATGGTTTGTCCTCTATGCAAAATTTTGATTTTAAAAGATACACTCCTAGGCCCAAAAAAAAAACTGTTGCAAGCCTCCTTAATCCGCTTTTATTTTGCCGAGAAAGAAAAAATGCGTAAAGGGAAGGCCTAACTGCAAAAAGGAAAACACAAAGTCCCCTTCTAATAAACCAATGCTTTTGCAAAAAGAAGTTCATTCTACGAAAATAGATTACAGTTGTTAGGCCTGTTTCAAACGTCCAACGCTTTTGTATGCGAAGCCATTGGAAAAAAATACATATCCCTTATCTGCAAAGGACAAACGTACAGTGGTACCCGAGTGAGGACACCAATAGGGCAAGCGTAAGTGTCGATCTGCATTATCCACGTGTCCGTTTTAAGCAGGCTGTCGGAGTAAACGCTATGGGCACATGTTTTATCCATACAAACACTAAAGCATGCAATTGTTTGTATTGTATTGTTTACTTTATTGTATGTTGTATGTTTGTGTTATGTCGTGAATAAATTGTTTCACTTTGGAAGATTATTCGTATATTATATTTACTTTAGGTCAAACTAAAAAAGCCTTACAGACGGTCACTGTGTTTCTATCGATCTCTAACTAAATATACGTCCTCTTGATTTAAAAGTGCTTTGCACTGGAGATGTTCAGACGGACTGAGCAACGTAATAAAGGAAAATAAGCAGTGCACGGATAAAAAGTGTTGGTCATGCACAGCGAGGTTAACTTGCATGTAAGTCTGCCGCTACGGTCAGAGGAAAAGTGTCTTTTCTCGGTATTATATAACGGGTGTCCGCATTAAGCAGGCTAATGTAGCAGAAAATATACGAGCTTTCCTTCGGGACAAAATATACTGTCCGTGATAAGCAGGCGTCCGTTTTAAGCGGGTGTCAGTAAAGCGGAGTTCCATTGTATTAGAAACTAAGGGCCGGTTATTTAAACGAAGTCTTACCTAGACCACTGGTTTAAGACAGTCAATAGACCCTTGTATCACCTTATTATGGGTCATTTTAGGAACACAAGTGCGTGTCTAGTCACTGCTTTATGCCTTCTTATTAATTAACACTGTTTACAGTAGACAACCTTAAACTATTCGGGTTGGCAAGGATGAAATTGGTTTAGACCGTGGTTTTGTTAAACCCGTCAGAACTTTGTTTGAATAACTGGTCCTTACAATTCTCAGAAACGAGGTCTTTTTTCCGCATTACGTCAGAAAATTCAAACGTATTGGACAAATGGAAGAGAAAATGTGTGAGCTTTCTGTCGACCGGGTCAAAATGTACTATCCGTAATAAGCCGGTGTCGGTAAAGTTGAGTTCCACTGTACTGGAAACTTACAATTCGCAGAAACGAACGGAAAAAATTGCTGTCAACATCTTGTGAAGTCTTTCAGTTTCTGTTTTTTTTTCGTATGGCGCCAGAGAATGAAATCTACTGATTTATACTATTCGAAGGAGAGCGCTAAAAGTCGAAACGGAAATATATATACTATCACACTTTCGACAATGTAAAAAGGAAGGCTCAGTTGAGACAAAGTGGAGTGAGTGGACCACGTAAATTTCTGTGATAATTAAGCAACCATATTTTTAAAAGCCTTAAAATACATAACAATGTCTAGCGTTTTCTTTACAAATTTATTAATGATTTCTGAAAATTGCGCGGTTACCCCTAGTTTTCTTTTTGGATTCCAATAGCCCTAATGGTAAGATCTGCTTTCCCGCATACTCGTTATTCACGCATACCTTTGTGTTAGAGGGTACTGCCCTTAAGAAACCCAAGTTTCTCGGACCATCCCAAGAGATGCGCAGTAACATAAGGAGGGACTGTCCTTAAGGTGGCTCCCTATAGTTTTATGGCCGCACGCGCGCTGGTGATGTGAGCTGTAGTAATCTGCGCGCACTCGCATGAAATCGTAAATTTTTCTGACATTTTATGACGTCAGTATAGCTATAGCCAAAAAAAGCAAAGTTAACAGTGAATTTTCTCGCGTTTCCTTCGGTGATTTTTTTCTAAATTTTGCACATTTTGAGATACTAACACTACCTTCCACATACTATGTTTTGGAAAAGTTCTGTCAGAGCAATTCAGTTGAATGGTTAAAAATAAGAAATCACGTGATATCTGTGAAACCGTCTGAATGACCCCATATTTTTCCCCCTGCAAAATGTTAGGGAAAATCATTTTCACAAGAGGGAAAATCCTTTCACCTTCCACCAAAATCCCTTTTCCTTTCACCGAGGGAAAATCAAAATATTAAAGAATAAAGATGAGTTAATGCAAAAATTTCTGTCATTCTTTAGAGGTTTTGTTGCCATGACAATGGCCTATGCTTAAGAAGCCAAAACTGAAAAATAAGGGTAATTATGTTGGTAACCTTACTGGCAAATCTCAGGAACAAAGATCGCAAGACAACAGAACTAGGGTTTCTTTTGTAACTCTTGCCAGTTGGTAAAGTCACTTTTGTAGAAACTCTAGGGAGCCACCTCAATAGAATTGGCTTACTGCTTATCACTTTTCGTGCTTGGACCCATGGTGTAATGGTTAGCACTCTGGACTTTGAATCCAGCGATCCGAGTTCAAATCTCGGTGGGACCTTCATCTAACCCTTTCTTTTCAAAGTTGACAATGTATTTTTATTCAAATCAATGATGCAAGTTGTTTTTGAGCGCATTTGGTTCTGACACTAATATTTTTCTAGTTGAAGTGCCATATGACATTTTAATGTGCATACTCTCGTCTTATTTCACTACCAGCATAACTAATTTAAATTTATTTTAGCTCCATTCCACCAGGTTGGTCCTATGGTGAAATGGTTAGCACTCTGGACTTTGAATCCAGCGATCCGAGTTCAAATCTCGGTGGGACTTTCACCTATACTTTTCTTTTCAAAGTTGACTATATATATGTTTATTAAAATGAATACAAGTTGTTTTTGAGCGGATTAAGTTCTGTTACTTTTATCAGAGGTAATTTTTTTAGTTTTAAGTGCCATGTGTCATTTCATGTGCATACTCTCATTTTATTTCAATACCAGCTTATCTAATTTAAATTTTCACCAAGTTCCATCAAGTGGGTCCCATGGTGTAATGGTTAGCACTCTGGACTCTGAATCCAGCGATCCGAGTTAAAAAGAATTCAAAATTTCAGCTCCACTTCGCATTACACAACATGAGCAAAAACCATTAGGTTTATTTTGGCGGTTTCGGCCGAGCACCGGGAACTATAACAATAAGTTATACTATAACCTCTTATTACATCCAAACGCACGGCACATAACATAAAAACAGAGCTGAGCGACAGTTTACAGAGACATTACTTTCAGAACGGAGGCCAGAAAAAACCTGCCTGAAAAAATCCCGATGGGGAAAAAACTCGGCAGGAAATCTGGGTAGGAACCATGGCTCAAGCTCTAAATAGCCCTTCCTACAAGGCTACACGATGCAAACATCCCCACCCGCATTAACTAAAATAAAAGTCGCACGTATGACAACGAAGAACAACTTACTTAAAATTAAAAATAACGTAAGCTGAACGAGGTGTCGGTGTAGAATAATCTCCCACGTGACATACATCACTTATATAGCGCTCCTTTCTACCCATGCTGCACTTCAACTAAACCAGCACCAGTCCCCCTGCTCTTGTGCCGCAGAAATATTTCATTTCTGGCTAATTCGTATCCACTCAAACGCCAGAAATTCCATTTCTCGCGCAAATTCTCATTTTGAATTCTTCATTCAATCTATCGATCGCGTATTTTTGGAGACTTGATTTTAAATATTTGAAATACTGGTCATTTACAAAGATTGACTGTAACAAGCAGAATTCAAAAATTTGCAGCCATTCGATCCTAGTTGAACTACATCCTTTTATCCGTGAAACAATGTCAGAATACTCAATAGATTTTAGTTGGGTCGACTGGGCCCGTCAAAAAGATAGGAGCACTTTGCTGAAGCGTTCGACGCCGATCATTTCGCGTATCAAATTAAATGCAATATTTATGAGTGCTTATATTCTGATATCGCACTCCAGCCAGAGAGAAAAAAAAGTCAAGGTAATAATGTTTATATCAGACCTGGTCTAGTTTCTTTCATAAATATATTTGGCCAAAGGTGGGGGTCATTGAAAAAAAAAAGAACATCCAAAATACAGTCCTTATTAATGAATAGGCATTATTCGAAATTGTAGTTACCGAGACTAATTAGGTGGTAAGTGGCGAAAATGGGGTCGGTAATTCATTTAAACGATGTTTTCACAGCTTGTTTGGAGAAATTTGGAGGGTCATTCCAAATGCGTTGCGGATTCACCACGTGAAGGGTTCGATGTTTGACCAGCGGGTCTTTAGCCAATTAAAGGTTCGTATTTGTATGATTCGCATTATTTACTTAAAACTATCAACTTTCTTAGTTAAATTTTTACTTGACATGAATAATGCATCTCTAGTATTAATTTAGCCATTAGGAAACAACCTGACACAAAATCGTTAATGACTTTGTGTCCTTAGGAGCCAATTACCATTTAGGAGTTATATATATCTCACACAGCTGGAAATAAATTCACTTTAGCAATTATCAAATTTCTGTCATGATCACTTTGAGGTGGATATGAAAGGTTTCTAAGCTTACGAAATCCTTTATATCAGGTTTTCAGCGTGTTTAATTATGTATAGCTTCGACCGCTTTTCTGAACTGATCATCGTGAAATTTCTGGGAGTCAAAGGTCAACTAATCTTGGTAGACCTTTGTAAGTATTTTATTCTTAAATTAAACTCTTGACCATAGATATAAGAACCGGCAGAGCACAACAGTTTGGCAAAATTTATCCACGGGCCCAGATGGGATTGCGTTAGTTTTTGTCAGTTTTTATGGTCTATACTCAAACGACACTAAGCAAGAGCCAATCAGGGTGTGAGAATTCTCAAATTGTTGTAAAATTCCTAACTGAAATACCTAAATTAAGCAAAATATTGTTAGACCTTTAGTGAGAAAAAAAAAAACGGAGTTGAAATAGCATTGCCGCTCTAAATTGCCACCTACAGTATGTCTTAAAAGTTTGTGTCCCTCCTTCAGAGACATATTCCAAAATTTAGTTCGATTTGGATCATTTCCAGAACATTTTGGAAGACAAAAAAGTATAAAGGCCCAGTAATACGGGCATTATAAGGTTGCATTGCAAGTTGAGATTGTTTGTTACGCGTACTACCACCTTCTCGCGCAACAAATTTTCATGTTGCAAAAGTAAAAGCGACGTCTACTTTTTGTAACATGAAAATTTGTTGCGCGCAGAGGTGGTAATACGCGCAACAAACAATCTCAACTTGCAACGTGACACTGTTGCGTGACAAGTTGAAAGAAATGTTGTCCGTATTACTTGGCCTTAAAATTCTCCTGTTCAGTATTCTTTTTACTTCTTAGTGTCATAAGCCCTTCACTTGTTTCCCGCCATTTATCGCTTTCGGTTTATAAACCACTGCCGACTTTCTTCAATTTTAGCTTGAATCTCTTTGTACGTGTTCTAGAGCTCAAATTGTGACTACAAAAACCAGCAAATTTGTAGGATAAATGAGCGAACAGTAGAAGCACAGGGCGAATACTGATACTGTTTTGAAGACAAGCTCGTAGTTGTCAACCCTTCGTGCTATTGACCCATCCACACAGTTTTAACTTTATTTATAGGTCTCCACACCAGTTGAGGCAGAACAAGAACGTTTCTCTTCGAATGATATCAGATGGACTCTAATTGCGAGAAAAAACTAGAATCATATTCTCTGTTCTTCTCTGTTTAAATTTATCCAGCTGTCTAGATTTCTTCTTACGTTCATTTTACCTTCACATTTTAACTCAGTCAGTCTCAAGATTGCCACTATACTTTCTTTTTCTGGTTGTTGCACACTACGTTTAGAGTCAATTCCGGGAAGTAGGGGCTTGAATCAAGATAATATTTCTTAGCTCATCGGTTTTCGTTTCCTTAGCTGTGGCAATTTATCTAAATAAACGTCCGAATAATTCAGCTTAACAGATTTTAGCTGGTCAATTGGGCCAGTCGAAAAAAAGGGGCACTTTACAATCGTTCGACGGCGAACATTTCGTGTACCAAGTCAAATGCAATATCTATGATAGAGTTTTGCATTACATTTAACCCTTATTAAAAAAAATTAATAATGCTGTTGAGGCTTCCTCCGTCCTCGTCCTGAAAAAAAAAATATTCAAACTTAGAAGTCATGGATAAAACAAACAGCTTAAAATACAATCCTTGTTTAGTAACAAAAGTAGATTTTTTAAATTTATTTTAAATCATCTTTTTGTTTATTGCCTCTATTAACATCAGATCTAGCTATTACGCAAAAATTGTTGTTTTCACAGCTGGTTCGAAGAATTATGAGGGTTTTTCTCAATCATTCTCTTGTTCTACACGTGAAGAGTTCGATCATGGTTTGTACCAGGTCTTAATAAATTAAATGTTTATATTAAGAATCGCATAATTCAGCAAAAACCTATCGACGTTATTGCATACTGGATACAAATAATCCGACTACAACGTGAATTTACCATCAGCAAACAACCTAAAACTCTGCACTCGTTAATGACTTTCCTACCAGGGATATTTACATGGTTCCATTAGGAACCACTTACCCATTCTGAAAAAGAGCTGTATAATTTTTAAACAATTGAAAATGAATTCACTTTGGGAATTATCAAATTTCTCTCAGTTTTAGGTGGGTGTAAAAGGATTTTCGAAATCCTTTGTATCAGATTTTCAGCATGATTATTTACAGCTTCGACTGCTCTTCAGAACTGACCAAACTGATTCATTAATATAATTAAGAGAGTAACTTAAACAGAATTGTGAAATTTACCAGCTCCAGAGTATTTTGGCAACTAGCGTTGTAGAGCTTTGTAAGTATCTCACACATAACTTTAACTCTTGACCATAACAACTGAGTTGTATTAAACCTTGCTGTGAATTTTCCCAGTTGCAGGCTCGTTTGCTAGAAACCGAAGAAAAGCTTTTGACAGTTAGCCGTGGTAAGTAGTTTTTACTTAACCACTTGTTTTTGTTTTTCTTTGAATAAAAAATGGTTTTATACCAGCGCTTAGTCAGGAATTCCTATGTTATATAGGCTATGGAAGGATTTGCTAAATTATAAAGCCTACATACAGTGCTTTGCAAGACATGCGATGGTGTCAGGGATTATACTTGTCCCCTAATGTGGTGGTGTTTTCTGTTAATGTCACTGCATGAGGAACTCAAAGAAGACGTTTTTCAGTAACTAGCTTTAATAAGTAATTTATACTAAACTGCATTGAAATTAATATTCCAATTGTATTGACTAAAAATTAGAAATTTGAAACAATATTTCCCAACTAAACTACTTAAAATAAGCGTAATGTTGTTAGACTGTTACAGGGAAAGAAAACTTAGTTGAAATAGCGTTGCTGCTCTAACGTGTCACCTACAGGGTGTGTCAAAAGTCCTCGCTCCGACATATATGTTCTTAAATTTCATGACGATTTGGATCATTTTGTAGAGAATTTGGAAAAGTCGCTTCTTAAACTGATGTAACTTTTTCAAGACATAACACAATAATGCAAAAGTTTATCGTTAATTCGTTGATTCATTTGTATCGCGTTATCAATTCTCACTTTTGCTTGTTTTTTGTTTTTTCTTTGGTTAAGTCACTGCCGATTTTCTTCAATTGAACTGAATGCCTTTGTAAATCCAATGTAACTATAACACAAAGTGGAGAGCTAAGTTCTGTGGAGAGTTCGTATTTGTCAACAATCCATGCATTTTTTGGCCCATTTTTTGTCTTCACAAAAGTTGTGCAGTTGAGGAACGCCTTCAGATCGACTCTATTTTCATACAAAAACTATAATTGTTCGCTACTCGAATTCATCCAGGTGTCAAAATTTCTCCTTACGTTCATTCCACTCTCACATTTTAACTCTCAGTCTTAAAATGGGCGCGTTAATTCTTCTTTCTGGTTGCTGTACACTACTCCTAATTCTGGGAAATAGCGGTTTAAATCAAGATAATATACCCTAGTTAACAAGTTTTCTTTTTCTCGCGTGTGGCAAATTTATCTGAACCAACGTTTGAATAATTAAGTTCGCCAAGGTTTTTGGTTGGGTCGACTGGGCCAGTCGAATAGAAAGGGGCATTTTGCAATTGTTCGGCGCTGAATATTTCATGTACCAAACGCAATATTTGTGAAAGTGTTTACAGTTACGATTCGTAGACCTGTAACGTACTTCAAATATTTAATCGTGCGACTGATTTGTTTTATTCCGATGACACTCTAGCTAGTAAAGAGAAAGGGCAAGAAACTAAAATTAAGGCTTCCCCTTTTTCCAGAAATATACTTAGCCGAATTTCGTCATCATTGAACAAACAAACCATCTGAGATACAATCCTTATTAATGAATAAACACCTATTCCAAGTTGTAAATACTGAGTTTATTTAAAGTTTTTAGTTGGCGAAGGTAGATTACGTGAATTCATTTTCAAATTATCTTGTTGTTTGTTCTTATTGCCTTCATTAACATCAGATATTGTGGAAATATTGTTGTTTTCACAGCTGGTTCGGCGTATTTTGGAGGTTATTCCAGTGACTTTCGAGTTCGACAAGTGAGCAGCCCGATGTTTGACCAGGCCTTTTGAGAATTAAATTTTCATGTTTTCGCATGATTTACTAAAACCTGTCAACGTTATTGCCTAATTCATACTAGATTGATGCCACCTGATAATCCGTTTCTAGTGTAACTTTAGCTATTAGCGAGCAACCTTAAAACTCACTTTCTTATTAATGTCGTTCGTGTTAGGGCTATTTTCATGCTGCCATTAGGGGCCATTTACCCATTAAAGAGTATATATAATTTGTTAACTGGTTAAGATAAATTCACTTTAGGACTTATCAAATTTCTGACGTAAGTGTGCTAGGATTTTAAGGTATCAGGGTACCCCAAATGACAACATTGCGTTATCACCGTTTGAGCGTCAGGCGTTTCACACAAACCCTGACAAACTATATATTTTCTGAAAGCTTAATAATTGAAGATTACGAAACCGTATTTAGATAAAGAAAAAAGAAAAATCTGTTGAAAAATAGCTAGCGTTTTTCAAAAGTACATAGTTCACGAAGTCAGTTCCGCTCCACTCGAAAATGGTCTGGAGAGTAAGACCAATATCGCGCCGAATTCTTCACACCTTTGTCTCAAAAACCCTGTCTCGGAATTTTTTTATCTGGCCTGGTTTGTTTTCTGCACTCAGTTAAACTTTGAAGTTTGAAAAAACACCCCTTCTCTTTCTTTAACGGAACATAACTTTTGAATGAGCGCAAAAAATAACATTCGGAGACACGGTTTTGGTGTCAATTTATCTGGCAACATTCTCGCCAAATTTGAGCTAAATTTGTTGCAAACTCGCTGAACGCGAACTTAAAACCTGCGCTCAATTTCTTGAAAAATTAGTTTCGAGAAAAAAGGCAAAATAGATTTAGGAGACTTTTTTCAGGCCTGATGAGATTAAAACACCTGGGTGTCAGAATAATTACCTATGCGGTTTGATCGAGGGGAGGCTCAACTTACCTTATAACAATGGCGCAAACATGCCGCCAAGTATGGTGTCATATTTTTATCGGAAAGCGACCTTTGTTCAGGTCTGTGTACGCGTTCCGTTTAAAGGGTCTTAACGCACTGGAAATTTTACCATTATAATTTCACGTCGGCTGTGCAATACCAAAAACATCAACAAAAAGAAAAGGTAAGTCTAATCAAGCTGCCGGGACCCGAAAGACGAACAAAAGTAAATGCGAAAGGAAAGCACTGTGAAACCCGCGAAGAAGCCACCGCGTGCTCGGCTCAAGATCTAAGAGAGAACGTCCTTTCATAAATGCAAGCAATTGGTTAACAATAAACTCCTTTATTACTCGAGACACTACTTTTGCAATTTACGTTTTCGTGCGGTCTCGTCCGGGTAACAAACTCGACAACAAACCACTTCATGGAACTTTTCAACGAGCGTTTCGATTCTTCACAGATATCTCCATCATCGTCCCTCTTCGCATGTTGCAACAGCTCTGCCGTATCTTTAAGCGGCTCGCAGACACGGCGTTCTCGTTCTTCTCTAAGTTTTTCCAACCACATTTCTTGATTATAAATGTACGAGCTTTTGTCGCTCGGGAAAGTTTTTCGGCCCACACGGAGCAAAATTCTTTTGTACGCTTAGGCCTTGCCTTTTTTTTTTTTTTTTTTTGGCAGAGGCAAACAGGCAGGATCTCTTCCTGCTTAATCTCATGTTTTCTACACAACAGACCCTTCGATATTTTCGATAACGTGGGAATTGGTACGCAATCAATCTCATGTCAAAACATCAGGGCTCTGTTATGTTACATGATTTTTTCGGCGTTGTTGAAGGATGACTGTCAACACCTAATTAGAGAGAATTAATGTCCCTAACCTTTGTTCGTCCATAACTTTGCGTAGAAACAATCTTTTTTTCTGAAACTTTTTGTAAAGGAGAGATATCTATCTGAAATTGACAAAAGCGTATTTTTTAAAAAAGTGCCAATTTTTGGGTACCATGATACCTTAAGATTAGGTAATCCCATATGTCAGATTTTCAGGAGATGTGGTATTCTAGACTATAGCAACAGAGTAGCACTAAACCTTTGGTGAACTTTACCAATCCCAGGTTTGCTTTCTGATCATCTCGCTGAGAAGCCCGAAGAAGAGCGTTTGATAGCTAGGCTTGGTGAGTATGATCTATGAAAAACTGCGCGTCAGGTTTTTTTAATCCTCTCAGCACCAGCGTAAGACTTGCTCTAGTGTTTCGCTCGCAAACAAGAGAAACGCAGAAACTCAAAAACAGCAACAACAACAAACGAATGCTAGGAGCCTTACAGTAGCTTCGTGACTCGACATGACAATCGACATCAACTTGATTAATTAAAAATATTTTTAAAATTCTATCCGTTACAGATAACAAACTTCAAAGCGAATTCCCAGCATTCATGGCGAACAGTCCAGCCAACGCTGCAAGTGAAAGTGACGTCACACCAGTTGCTGAAGAAACATTACGGTTTGATGACGACACTTTAAAAGGTGAGATGAAACATGAGAAAGTTAATTCAATACAGATGTTTAATTTTGAACGCGGTAGTTGAGAAAAAGAAAAATCGAGTCCCGGCTACAGGGAGGCTTTTGTTAAATTTAAACTAAGTCATTTTTTTAGTTTATTAGATTTGAATGTGCACAGGATATGCTTGCTATAGAAACGGCTATATAGAGTTAACTAAACATATACGAAAAATGTCTATATACTAACGAACAGTGTTTCCTCAGCAACTGGTGTGACGTCACTTTTACTTACGGCGTTGATTGGACTGCTCGCCATGAATGCTGGGAATTCGTTTTGAAGTCTGTTATCAGTGGGGGTTAAGCGCTGGTAATGGGTCCCAGCGAGGTTAGCAAGTGCCACCAATGCTTTCCCCGTAAATACTGGGAAATGCCCTTCAGCAATACACAAGCTCTACCAGCGAAGTCATATGTCGCACGTCCCCGTCTCGTAGCCCCTGGTAATGCTTTCAGCAGCTGAGCGACAGTGGCGAAAGGCGAGTATCTGGCGCCTTCAACTAACTGGAATCTGTGACTAAGGGAAGGAAAACCCCGACAGAAAAACCCTGGCTCTTTGGGAGTGGAGCGTGGGGCTAATCACCTCACCCTATTAAACCAACTTGATTATGGAAACCGCAAGTTCAACGATTAATGGCTGTAATGGGTGCAGTACAACGACTTGCCAGACCCTCGACGATGTATTCATCAGTTGGGTCAACGGAGCTATGACGGCTATGGGTGAAATCCGAAAGGAAGCCCATACTCCGACTAAGACGCTGGCTGGCCCAAAGACCAAAGTAAAGGTGGCCAAGGGATGTTGGAATGTGAGAACAATGTTCTCAGTTGGTAAGACAGCTCAGACAACAACTGAGATGGATTGTTACGGCATTGGTATTTTGGGAGTTAGTGAATACCGTTGGTCAGGCTTTGGACGATTGAAGACACAAATAGGCGAGGCCATCATATACTCGGTTTGGGACGACAGTGCACATAAGAGTAGAGTTGCAAAAATCATGTCTAAAAAGGTTGCTCTATTTTTAGAAAGTTGGAGGCCAATAAACGACCGCATGATAACAGCCTGCTTCTACTCTCGTTTCCTTAAGACCACAATCATCCAGGTGTATAACCCAACAAATAAGGAACAAGTAGAAGAGAGGGAAAACCTGTACGAGCAATTGCAAAAGGTTGTGGATGCAGCACCGAGGCAAGATATGCTTTTGATTCTGGGCGACTGGAATGCAAAAGTTCGTTAACATTTTGGAAAGTATGGTTTAATAAGAGAGAGCAAAGACAGTGGAGAGCGGTTCGTAGCTTTCTGCGCACTGAACAACCTGGCAACTACGTTCTCGCATAAAGAAAAGCATAAATACACATGGACTTCCTGAAATGGCCAATCCACAATTAGATTGACCATGTAGCCATTTGGTCCAATTTTAAGCAATCCCGGCCAATGCAAGATGTCAGGGCGTATAGAGGTGCGGATGTTGCTAGAGACCATAGTGATTGCTAAGACACTGCTAAAACTTCAGAGAACTGCCAGGAAGGAACACGGAAGCTAAACATGCCTGAAACCAGGAAAAAATATAAGTTGGAATTAAGGAACAGGTTCAGCTGCCTATCATTTGATGATAAGGAGGCGGGAGGAAGTGGAAAAGAGAGCGTCTTAGTACTCGAAAACAATGTAGAGAATAAGTGGACAGGGATCAGAGACGCTTTCTAAGCTAAGAAAGTATCATGTTACACGACAAAGAAAGGGGAGAGTTGGATTAGCTCGGATAGCTGGAAAGGGATTGAGGAAATGCGGGATCAAGGAGACCATAACAGACCAAGTGGCAAGGAGGAAATTGACATGGCTAGACCATGTCCTCAGAATGGATTGCCACTCACACCCACGCATTGCCCTCACTTCGGTTCCAGAAGGGAAAAGGAAGCGAGGTCGACCGCTAGAGACATATAGGAGAAGGACAGTGGAAAGAGAGCTTAAGGCCAGCGGATTAAGATCATGGACAGAGGCAGCGTTATCAGGAAAGGATAGAATAGCTTGGAAGGAAAGAATATGAATAAGAGATTTAGAACGGTAATACATAGACAAACGCACATCCACAAGAGGGATTCTATATGATTTTTTTGTACCGCTGCAAAAGACATGTGACAATAAGGATCAAAACCCACCAATCACAGCCGACCATTGTGATACGCACGAATGGTGACGCCTGACCAGTCGACCTCATCGCCTGGGCCCGGTTGTTCGATCAAAACAGAATTAAGCTAACCTGGGATTAGCATCAATTTTAAATTCATTTTCAGTTTATAGCCAAACGATACGGATTCCTGTAAATCTTTTTTGCCCTACATTTTGACTTTAATGGTTGCTTTCAAACCACTTTTTGAAATTCGCTCTGAAAACACTTTTGAATACTGGAAGAGAAACAGGAACCTTGGTTTAATTTGTAGTCCCAGGTTAGTGTTACTGCCATTCGAACAAACGGGCCCTGATGAAGACTAGCAGTAAGCAGTCGAAACATCCCGATCTACAACTCAAGTGACCACACCGTGAGACAAACGATATACACTTTATTATTGAACAGTAACCACCTTTTCCGGGACATTAATTTTGGCGTATTTTGAAATTGTTTGTCCAGTCGCTATAGTTGGGTGTCGTATGAATTTCTACTTGTAGCATGAAACAAAAGAAAATCAAAGTAGATTAGCGCCGCATAACTTAACTGTTCATGCAGTGAGTCTTCGTGTGGTTTGTAAGGTACGCTTTGAGCCAAAATACAGTAATTGTTTTAAAGTACCGTTAAGTGAAAAATATATTATTTTTCAAACTTTAAAAAAATTCCAAGTCGCTTACTATAATCTAACTAGTAATAAATTTAAGTAATAGTAACCTTAAAGGTAACCTGTTGTCCGATTGGCTGAGTGGGGTAGAATATGCTTACTTCTTACCACTTTTCGTGCACGGTCCCATGGTGTAATGGTAGCACTCTGGACTTTGAATTCAGCGATCCTAGTTCGAATTTCGGTGGGAGCTTCAGGATTATTTATCCATTTTTTCGCATCAAAACAAGTTGCTGTTGAGCGGGTTTGGCGGTGTTCTTTTGGTTTTGTTTAGTTTTTACGGCATACTTTTTCATCTTGCTTGAAATGTGAATTGGATCATGCGTTTGCGGGGAAACTCTCCACCTACCCCTCCCCTAACCCAAGGTTGGCACTAGCTTATTAACGTATTACCAATTAGGGGAAAATCTTCGATTAGGGGAGGGGTAGGTGGGGAGTTTCCCAGAAACGCATAATGATCCGAATTGGCACCAGGCGGGTTTCATGGTGTAATGGTTAGCACTCTAGACTCTGAATCCAGCGATCTGAGTTCAGATCTCGGTGGAACCTATGCTGTATTTTTTATAGTACAGCATATTTTAGAAATATTTACTTTTCCTTTACTTTTCTGCCTGCTCGATCGAGGAATGAATAGTATAAGCAAAGTAGTCTTCTACAGACAACAACAGGATGTGCCCGTACGTACTTCGAACGTTTACGACTTACTGAAAGGTTGTGGCTGATGCTTCAGGACTGGGAGGGGGGGACTCCTTAAATTTAACTGGAAACAATTTAGTATGAAATGTCATCGCTCGTTATATTTTCTACCATGACAACCATATTTTGACAGGTACGTTTTTTTTTAGAATTTTGATCCTTTCCGTTTTTTCTTCGGCTTGCGGTAGCTCTTACATTTTTAGATTACTTCAGTTTTTTTTATTGGCTTGAGCGCATTTGGGTCAATTTTAGTGGTAGCAGGAAGTTTTGCTAGAAAATATAGAAGTCAAAAGTGGCGCATATACGGTGACTGCCCTTTGAAAATCTTGAGATAATTTCCACGTCATATGACATTATAGGCTCATATAACATACCTCAAAGGAAACATGCTTGGGCTCAATGTGCACCCTTTTTTGTCTTAAGCCCTAGTTTAAAACTTAAAAGTTTTACTGTTATAGCTTTAAATTCTTAGAATAACAAAGGGTGGAAGAGACCGTTCCCCACTTCCCACGCGCATGTTGTTCTCGTTTTGTAAACGACTGGTTTCAAGAAATCTGACGCTCCAAGCAAAAGGATGCATTCTTGTCCCCAGAGCCGCCTGGCCCTCTTAGCCGCCGGCAGCTTGGCACGAGGACAAAAGTGGAAGTACTAGAAGGGTTGTCGCGGGGAGAGACTCTGGGATAATGGAATTGTTACCGCAGGAGTCCTGCGGTTAACGGCTGTTACAGTAAACAGCAAATCAAAAAATCAACTTTTTCCCATTGCCCCAGCGTCTCTCTCGGTGGCCACCCGCTGACCAAAAGCTTGAGAACTCTGGGTATGAGCCAACTGGTCCTCGTGCCCAGGCGCTAGCGGGCCAGGCGGCTTTGGGGACGAGAATGAAATGGATGCAACACAGTCCCATTCAGCAATCTTCAAAATTGTTTTCAAAATTCAACATGCTTCACATATTTAGTATCCTATTTCGCTCCGCAACGATTATTGCATCGCATTAAGGTTGGGCGGAAATTCGGCGACGCGATAAGAGTAACAGTGCGAAAAAAGAAATTGTGGGAGGTTTAGTGGGTAAGTTACACAGTTCGTTACCGTTAAACTAAACCCAACACCCTCAACACACCCCTGACCTTCTTTACACAAGGTCGGTCACTTCACACTTGGTATATTCCCTATGCCGTTGCACTTGAGTTATGACAATTTGTTCTTGCAATTTGTTGATCTTATATCGGATGCCGATATGCAGTACGACTGGCGTCCTCTCTACAAAACACTTGTATTTGTGCTCGTTGTATATACAGGACATGTAAACCCCAACATTTTCCATCAGTGGGCTCCTACCCCAATACATCCAGCCAGAAACCACTGATGGACTTCTATGAACGCCAATTATGCACACAAAGAACACTCTTTCTGCAAAAAACGATTGTGTTGGTATACCCGATATGAAGGATTTGCAACCTTTTATATTTGCCTACCCCAATAACCAAAAACCTACCAATCCTCAAACCTCAAACCCAAACGGAGAGAAAAAAATTTTTATAACCCACACTGGGCTTAACTTTGAGAACTGTATTAAACTAGACAAGGTGAACTTACCTACAAAAAAAGTTACCTGCATACAGTTGGATATGGAGACAAGAAACGGTATAAGCCAAGCTGGATTCGTAAAGACTCCGGGACCAAAGGCTCAGTAATTAAACATACGCGGGCGTCATAAACCCGGCCCTAAAAGAGGCAGTTGAGTATATATAGTGTTGTGTGTGCTGTTCAGTTGTTTGAAATTAGCACAACGACGTAGTTCTTAGACCATTATTCAATGGATAATCGCTCAAAAGGCACTGATCTGTAACGTAGCCTGTGAACAGCCAACCCCTCCCCTCACAGGCTATCTGTAACGAAGCAGACTATTTTTCATTTGAAATTAGTTTAATTTTATTCACTAAACAATTCCACTTAATCAGGTAATGTGATTGAATTGTTTCATACGCTACTTTAATTTGAGAAAATCAAAACATTGCACAATAAGATGAGTTCTCAGAGACTTTTGTGCTTCAGCTGCAGTGTAATTCAAAATGCACTAGATCAATTAATAAGCGTTCTTACCACTTTCGAATTAATTCATCAAACTATGAAAAACAAGCTTATTAATAAGGATCTTTCTTCCTGTCTTAAAACCAGAATTGCTCATCTCGCACAATATTGTAATTAAACTGCAAATATGAAAAAAGAGATAAGTATTTACACAAATGTTAATTTATGAGCTTTCCTTTACACATCTGTATGAACCCTCAGTGTTCAGGCATTTTGTACCGTTAGTGCAACTGTGAGAGCCGGCCTTACATTCATTTATGTCCTTGCAAAACATTTCATCTTTATAGTAACCAATTCGACAAGTACATTTATACGAGCCCATTGTATTTGTGCAGTCAGCGTGTCCATTGCACGTGTGTATTCCAAGTTTGCATTCGTCAACATCTAAGCAGTGGTTTCCCTGGTAACCATGATGACATTTGCACGTGTAGGACCCAATGACGTTTATACAGTGCGCATGCTTTGGGCAGGAATTATTGCCAGTTTCACACTCATCAATATCTAGGGAAAAAATAAATAAATAAACGAAACACCCTGTTGCAAGTTTCTCGAAAGCCCCGTAACGTTTTGTCCCAGTGAAAAGCTATTTATAAAAACATGAACGACTCATTCTACAAAGCTGTTGTCTTAATGATAAGATAATTGTCTTCATGACAAGAAAGGTTAAACTTTTAGAAAAGTATCTTTTCTTAGAAACGTCTGCTTACAAGATACAGTGTGAATTATCGTGCCCGAAATCGACCCGAAAAGTTTCGGGATTTCGAGAAACGCATACCTGTTGCAGAAATTGTTGCTGGTTAGATGCGCATTTAAGTTCGTTTTTAGTGTTTTTAATACTGTATTTCCTCACAAACCAGAGGCGATTTTTATTTTCCTTTCGTTTATGTTGACCTTTTCGTTGGTTTTTTACAGTGCTTTCTTTTCCTTCAACGTTTTGTGTTTTTCAAGTACAGTCGAAGGGAGGCAAATAATCGAAGTAAGTTAAAGTTGAGCAGTTCCTCAAAAGAGGGGTTCGTATTCTAGGGGAGGCTGCTGTCCTTAGAAATACGGTATCTAAACTCTTTTCAGCCTTTCAACACTTTGGCACGAGACTACAATATGACATATTTAAAGCCAAACGTGTACCCACTTTCCCTCTCCCCAGTTCCCTGATTTTGCATCCTGCCTCCTGCCCAATTAATTTAAGTTCTGTTGAATCAAATTCACTTTCTCCTGGCTAGGCTGACTTCTGATTAGTATCCAACTGTTTAACATTTGTTTTTCCCAATCACAGGGACACCCCTAGTCTTGATAACCAGTGGCCCTCTCAAGTCACCACGATCAGACAAACTTACCGTGCCTTCATGGGCAATTCCAAGTGTTTGATCACAATTTTCAGCTTCAAAATAAACGTCATTATTTTCTAACCTGTACAAACTTCACCATCTCCCTTGAAGCCGGCGTGACACACACAGTTGTCGTTTCTGCTGTTTTCTAATTTCACACAAGATGCGTTATCATGACAGTTACTTCCTCTGCTCTTCTTATCTGCATCTTCAAAATTGAGCAAATTTATCTGTTAGCTTTTTTTAAGGCATATTGCTACAAAGTCCCAAAATTATCATCGTGTTTCTTGAATGAAATGTTGGATGAACTTTCAATGCTAAGGTTGCTTTATTTTATTTATCTGCAGGTTCTTTTTTTCTTTAACCAATTATAATCACTCACAAGTTACCCTGTGCCTGTGCTCAAAGGGCACCCACTACCTACAAGACTACTCTTGAATTGATCAATGGAATATACTAATTACATCACGTGCACGTGGCGTGAGTCAGATGTCGTAACATTCAAAATGCTCTATATCCTTGATACTACACCAACTTTTCAACATATGACCAACGTTTATTTTTTATTGGTTTCCTAGCAACAGCTGTCAACATAGCTACGGTTATGGACAGCCCCTCGTTTTATATTTTGTCGATTATCTCGAAATTTAGTCAGACGTGCACTTTATGATGAAATTTGGAAGATCAGAACTTCACAACCTACACGACGTGTATGCGAAATTAGAGAAAAATCTGTAAGACAGTTTTCAAGTAAACCATGAATCATTTTTTACGGGCTGATTTTAATTTGGTCATTCCTGCAATTGTCTCTAATATTTCAAGAAAAAGAAACCGATTTTATTTTGCTGAGAAAGAAAAAATGCGTAAAGGGAAGGCCAAATTGCAAAAAGGAAAACACAAAGTCGCCTCCTAATAAACCAATGCTTTTACAAAAAGAAGTCATTCTACGAGAATAGATTATAGTTGTTAGGCCTGTTTCAAATGTCGAACGCTTTTGTATGCGAAACCGGTAAAAAAATAGCCCTTATATGCAAAGGACAAACTTACAGTGGTACCCTAGTGACACGGACACCAATAGCTCAAGCAAAAGTGTCGATCTGTATTATCCGTGTGTCCGTTTGAAGCAGGCTGTCGGTGTAAACGTTATGGAGGCATGTTTTATCCATACAAACACTAAAGCATGCAATTGTTTGTATTGTATTGTTTACTTTATTGTACGTTGTATGTTTGTGTTATGTTGTGAATAAAATTGTTTCACTTTGGAAGATTATTTGTTTATTATACATTTACTTTAGGTCAAACTGAAAAGCCTTACAGACGGTCACTGTGTTTCTATCGATCTCTAACTAAATACCGTAAACTGTCGCTTACAACCCCACCACTTATAAGCCCCCCCGGATATAGGCCCATCTCCCTGTAAACAAAAAAATACATCCGGTTATAAGCCCCCCCGAATATATGCCCCCCTTTAGTTTTCCTTGTTTCCTTAATATCAAGCACACTCACAGAACACTGCGAAGAACTCTGAGCTTCTGTTTTGTTACGTTCCGGTTACGTTTGTGTTGATACAGTTTTAATTTATTGTTAAAATTGAAATGAATTCAATTATTATGACGTTTCAAAGGTTAATTAAAAACTGATACATTAAAAACGTATTTCGATAAACACTGCTGCCGCTCATTTCGAAACGCTTTTTTAGTCCGCTTATAAGCCCCCCCCCCCCCCCCGGATATAAGGCCCTCAGTTTATAAGCCCAACAAGAACCCCTTACGAAGTTGTATAAGCCCAGGGCTTATAATTATAAGCGGCAATTTAGGGTATACGTCCTAAGCCAGTGCTTTGCACGAGAGATGTTTCACACGGACTGATCAACGTAATAAATGAAAAGTAATAAGCAGTGCACAGATTCATAAGGGTTCGCCAAAGCGAGGTTAACTTTGTATTACAGTGAAACCCATTAAACCATGGACGCCTAAAATTATTTCTGGAATGTTTATTGTTCTGTGACCAATCAGATTCGAGACGTAACCGCAACAAACCGCAACAAACTGCAGAGTAATTAGCTGAAAGGTTTCGATCACGAAACGAGTCGGTGGCTTTTGCGTCCACGGTAAATTCTCAGTTTCACCGCCGATTATTGCAGTAGAGCAATAATTACTGTAGTTTCTGTTAGACCCGAGTTTTCACAGCAAACACAAACACGCCTGCCGTTGCAGATACAAACATGCATGCCGTTGCAAATACAAACTTGCGTACCTTTGCAAATTTTGAGAAAATTACACTCGATTTTGATTGGCTATTTAGGTCTCAGTTCGGTAGTTGTGTTACTTTGGACCGACGAAATCGAAAACATCAAATGACGGCCAAAAACAAGCACGTTTTGAGGCAAACCAAAGCAGTGATAAATGGGATGTTTATGCAAATACCGAAGGAAACGTATCTTTTTTAAAATATACTAAACGCGCGAATCGCTTCTACTAGAACTGGACATTTGTTCACTTGTGGCGTCTACCCTTCGCTCATACAGAAGCTCTCTGAAATTGAAAAGAATAACAACTTCAGTAGTTCCAAAGGGTATAAAAAAAATTGAGAATCGTGGAAGAAAAATCCAGCTCGTTGTTTCATGTCCATAACGGAAATTGTTCGGCTAACGGCTTGCGTAACATCTTGGACGGAAGAGTTTTGCCGTGAATGAGCTTCATGCATATGCACTGTTCTCCGCACCAAAGTAAGGTAAAGGGAAACTTTTGCAAAGTTTATTCAGTAAACTGTTTTGGTCAAACAGGGAAAAGACTGAAACCTACAAATGATTATAACTGACAACACCGGAGAGGCCCTTTTTTAACAAGAAACGCCCCAGGGGCATTGGACCCCGCTGTTTTTCTCCTCCTCCCAGGGGACAAAATACGTTACGGTCACTCAACATACGAGCCCAAGGTGTGTAAATTTTAAAGTTGGTGATTTATCGTACCTTTGACGTGTTTGCTGCCATTCCCCCTTACGTCTTCTCCGCACCCTTCTCCCTGTGATAACATGAATCCCTGATAGTATGAACCCCATCCCTCATTCCTTGGTCATCCCTTTGTCCTAGCTTTCGCGAAGAAGAACGTGACAAAGTATTTTGACCGTAGCGTGACTCAGTTACGTCACGTTTTTTAAATAAACGAACTGACATGCCAGCGTAATTCTAAATAGCAAGGGCACGGAAATTTAAATAGATTTCTTGATAAAGAAACTTATTCTAAAATCTAAAGGAAACTGGTAGCTATGGGAAAAAAAACGTAAAAGTCTATTTTAGGCCGTGATTTGATGAGTGATTTGTTGCAAGCAAGTTACTTCTCCGTATCGGCTTCTGTCTTTCAATGACGTAATGTTTATGTGCTACGGCACGTAGCTTGAATCATTGGCTTTCAAGGCTCCCTAGCACCTTCGTCCTTGCTCTCATCGAAGAGAAGTCAACTCCATTGAATTTCTTGTACTTTTCTACACAACTTTTCCTAAAGATTTTGGCGAAGCAAAGCAAAACTGCCCAGAAACTGCTTGCATTTGACTGTTGAATTATTCAACTTGGCGAAAGCAAGGGACTTCCCCGAATCGGCTTCTGTGTTTCAGTGATGTAATGTTTACGTGCCAGGGCAAGTTATTAGAATTCATGCCAGCTTCAAAGCTCGCTAGCACCTTCGTTCTTGCTTTCAGCGAAGCGGTTTTTATGCCATTAAATCGCCAGTAGTTTTCTACACCAACTTTCATGAAAATTCTGGCGAATAAAGGCTAAACGAACGCACATTACCGGCAAGTATTGTTTTGACCGAGCGGAGGTCTGGGGCAAGTGACCACGACGACAAAAAAAAAAAAAAAACGGGTATTACTAGACCCCGTCCTGACGGCGGGGTAAAAAATCAAAAACTGAATACAATTATTCTGCTCCCAGACGCGCTGTCTAGCCGTGTCTCTTCGATTATTTATCTCTTTTCAGAAAAATATCGGGCGCTTTCCATTCGACCAAAAATTCCGATTTGAAGTTTCGAAAATTTCACGTAGCAAATGGAGCAGTAAATCGGGAAATTTTCCGGATGGTTATACCAGCCCGGGTGGACCGAGCCGTTTCATTCAGTTTCGAACAGAAATTTCCAGAAATTTACGACAGAGAGGTACTACAAACCGAAATTTTTTCGAATGGAACAGTAATTTCCGATCAGAACGGACCAACCGAAAGAGCGGTCCACCTCGAAAGGTGGACCTTCTTTTCCGAAAAATTTCCGGTTTGCCAGAACCGTTCCATTCAGTTTTGGACTGGACTTTCCGGAAATTTTGGTTGAATGGAAAGCGCCCATCGTTTATAGTTATTCTTTGCTTATGCATAAACTCTGAAATAGAAAAAGAAAATAACAATTTCAGAGTGTTTGTTAATCGGCGGTGAAACTGAGAATTTATCGTGGACGCAAAAGCCACCGGCTATCTCTAAAATAGGGAACCGGGAGTCGAGGAACGGGGAACGGGGAATGGGGAACGGTAGACTGCGAGTAGTCTCTAATTTTGGCGATAGCGATTGTGGGGCGGGCGAAATACACACGCGCGCACGAAAGTTCGAGGAGACGCGACGCGAAGGGAGCGCCGAAAGTTAGAGACTACAGACAAAGCCAGGAATTTTGACCTTTCACGGCCGAGTGATTTTGGGATGTAAATTTCATATCGACTTACAAGCCAATTAAGCGCAACCAATGGGATTCCTTCTCTTAAACTGCGGAAGATGTTATCGCAAATGAAATGGTTCGCATTGTTTATTTGGATTCGACCAGTACTCGACCGGATGGGCCGTGATCAAGAGGAAAAATTGCAGCCTCTCATCTCGAAGAAATGAACATTGAGTTTGGAATTTCGGTCGACAGTAAATTTTTAGTCCCAAGAAGAGGCCCTGTCATATCAAAAGCCCGTCAAACACTTTTACGGACTTAGCAGTCGGCGAGGTCATTTTCTTCGTCTCCAAAAATCCCATCGAAAAAAAATAATAACGTCGAAGACGCGGCAAATTTTTTTTTCTACTTTCACGGAAAGTTTGAGGTCGATGCGAACGAAAATGAAACTTCCCGCGAGCCAGGAAGTTTTATTTCAACGCAGAGCAAAACGAAGCAGCCAGCGAGCGAAGACTGAGTTTTGTACTTCATCCGTGCAGACAATACTTTGTTCCGTTCGATCGGTTCCGTATCGATGTTAAAATTTAGATGAAATCTCAACTCACAGTAGTGAGTGGATTATGATTTTAACAGCTGTTGGAATGGCTTGGGCAAACGATCTTCACCCGAACGGAATATAACTTTGAACAAACCTCGCTATTTGTCCAGACTACCCTGTAATCTGTCTGCCATCTCAGTAAAACTGAAACGGAGTCGATGTTATCGTGAGTATTGACAGTGGCTTGTCTACTATTGCCAGATTGTTGACAGGTATCCAAAAAAGGGCCAATCAGAGTTTTGCGCTTGGAATGCGCGCGCTTAATTCAAACTCCCTGGCTTTGTCTGTAGTCTCTAATTTTCGGCGCTCCCTTCGCGTCGCGTGTCCTCGAACTTTCGCGCGCGTGTGTGTATTTCGCCCGCCCCACAATCGCCATCGCCAAAATTAGAGACTACTCGCAGTCTAGGGGAACGGGGAATCTCTTAAACGGGGAATCTCTAAAATAGGGAATCTCTAAAATGGGGAATCTCTAAAATAGGGATCTCTAAAACGGGGAATCTCTAAAATAGGGAATCTCTAAAATAGGGAATCTCTAAAATAGGGAATCTCTAAAATGGGGCATCTCTAAAATAGGGAATCTCTAAAGTAGGGAATCTCTAAAATAGGGAATCTCTAAAATAGGGAATCTCTAAAATGGGGAATCTCTAAAATAGGGAATCTCTAAAATAGGGAATCTCTAAAATGGGGAACCTCTAAAATAGGGAATCTCTAAAACGGGGAATCTCTAAAATAGGGAATCTCTAAAATAGGGAATCTCTAAAATGGGGAATCTCTAAAACGGGGAATCTCTAAAATAGGGAATCTTTAAAATAGGGAATCTCTAAAATAGGGAATCTCTAAAATAGGGAATCTCTAAAATGGGGAACCTCTAAAATAGGGAACCTCTAAAACGGGGAATCTCTAAAATAGGGAATCTCTAAAATAGGGAATCTCTAAAATGGGGAATCTCTAAAACGGGGAATCTCTAAAATAGGGAATCTTTAAAATAGGGAATCTCTAAAATAGGGAATCTCTAAAACGGGGAATGTCTAAAATAGGGAATCTCTAAAACGGGGAATCTCTAAAATAGGGAATCTCTAAAATGGGGCATCTCTAAAATAGGGAATCTCTAAAGTAGGGAATCTCTAAAAAAGGGAATCTCTAAAATAGGGAATCTCTAAAATGGGTAATCTCTAAAATAAGGAATCTCTAAAATAGGGAATCTCTAAAATAGGGAATCTCTAAAACGGGGAATCCCAAAAACAAAAAATTCTCGCAGCGGTCCTTTCGAAACTTAGCTCAGCAGGGTCAAAAGGTCAAGTTCGTGGGGTATGAATGGTACGACCACCAGCAGTTTGTTGGTTTCTCGTTTTAACGGTTCTCTGGTTGGTGATGTATTTATGATTGCCTGTAGTACTGATGAGCTCTAAGAAGAGCGAAACAGCTGTCTACGGCTGAAACCCAGCTCTGTTGAAGTTCTATCAGTGTTGTGTTGATGTCTTGCAAAGTCAAATCTTTCTTCGTAGTCAGATCAGCCTTGCTGCCATGTTTGTCATTACAGAGTTTTGCTGGTACTCTTCCTGAAGTGTTTACGATCTATACTCGCCGGCCTTCATTTTTGTTCAACAGTGTCTATGTAGCCGTTATTTGGGTCGTCACGAAGGAGCGTTGTGTGATTACCCAAATGCATAGGAGACGACATTGATCAGACTTTCCCAAAACTGGAAATTGTGGTACCGGTGCACGTGCGATATTTTAATTTCCGACATCGCTTGCGTGCAGACATGAATTATTCCTTCCCATAATTCGTGTATGTACGCAGGCTACGTACAAAATTTTAGTAGCTTAATAAGTTCACGTACGCGAAATTAATTTCCGTTTCTTTTTCGTTTTTCCCGCTGTGTTTCGTTTTATTCCTCTTTCGTTATGTTTGGTTCCATTCGATTCCGTGTGCACAGTTACCATAAACAAATTACAGTTGCTTTACAAATTTAATAATGGAAGCGCTACCTTTTTACGTTTACGTAAGCCGTTCATTCATCGTCTCTAATTTTACTTACGCACGTAAAGCCAGTTAAATTCACGCCCGTACGCACGTAAAATTTACGTAACAGTGGAAATCAACCTTTATGCTTTGCGCTTCAGGTTACCGAATGAGTCGATATGCTCAAGTAAGCTATACAGGCTCTGGCGATTACAATAAATACGTTTTCACGTTCACGTGAATATGTAAGCCTCACAGATGCTACCCTGGCCCGCTTCATGGGCCATTGATTTCACTCCGCGCGTTTGAAAAGAATGACCACATGATCACAAGTTCGATAACTACAAGCTGAACCCAAGATCTGTAAACTTGAAAATGCGATGAATGAATGAACTGGCAATCATCAGAAATGCTCTCAAATAGCACCGTTCCTGAAATAAAAGGTCGCCCTTGAGGAAAAATTCAGGAAAAGTGTTATCTGAGGCCAAAAAATATGACGGCGAGTAAAAATTCATTCACCGAAAGTTGAGCGTTGCTGATCTTTGCCGATCTTGCGATCCATAAACTTGTGATCACGTGGTTATTTTTTCAAACCGCGGAGTGAATCAATAGTCCGTGAAGGGAGGTAAAAAGACCCTTCTTAACGGACGCCTGAGGTCTGATCGTACTGTACATCGACAGCTAACCCGCCAGCCATGAAAACCAGAAACCTACGAAGTGATCGAAATCAATCAGTCAAAGAACGCGACCTTGACCTTTTTACCCCGCTAAGCTGAGCTTCTAAAGAACCGATGTTTGCCATTTCAGAGATTTTCCAGTTTAGAGATTCCCCGTTTTAGAGATTCCCCATTTTAGAGATTCCCTATTCTAGAGATTCTCCGTTTTAGCGATTCCCCGTTTTAGAGATTCCCTATTTTAGAGATTCCCTATTTAAGAGATTCCCCGTTTTAGAGATTCCCTATTTTAGAGATTCCCCGTTTTAGAGATTCCCCATTTTAGAGATTTCGTATTTTAGAGATTCCCCGTTTTAGAGATTCGCTATTTTAGAGATTCCCCGTTTTAGAGATTCCCTATTTTAGAGATTCTCCATTTTAGAGATTCCCTATTTTAGAGATTCCCCGTTTTAGAGATTCCCTATTTTAGAGATTCCCTATTTTAGAGATTCCCCGTTTTAGAGATTCCCTATTTTAGAGATTCCCTATTTTAGCGATTCCCCGTTTTAGAGATTCCCTATTTTAGAGATTCCCCATTTTAGAGATTCGCTATTTTAGAGATTCCCTGTTCCCCATTCCCCGTTCCCCGTTCCTCGATTTCACGTTCTCTATTTTAGAGATAGCCCAAAAGCCACCAACTCGTTTCGTGATCGAAACCTTTCAGCTAATTACTCTTACGATTTGTTGCGGTTACGTCTCGAATCTGATTGGTGGCAGAACAATAAACATTCCAGAAATAATTTTAGGCGTTCATGGTTTAGCCTGGCATACGGTGCACGCGACTGAAATTGAAATTGACCAATCAGAGCTCAGTACGCGGGGCAAACTGAGTTTTCCTACGTCATAAGGAGAAAGGACCCCGGGAACGAGGTTGTCGCCTGTTCAGTCGAGCATCGTGTTTGTGTTCGTTTACCAGCAACATTAGTGATTCCAGTTAGATTTACATTTATATGTATGAATGCAGGCAAGCAAGTGCTTATCTTAATGCAGTTTTAGTTTTGTGAAAGTCAGTTGTTCCATTTTCTACGTGTAATCATATAAAATGAATTTCGTAAATAAGCGATCTGATGTAAGCTTGAAAACCTTTTCATGCTGTCTTTCCTATGGATGTCGCACAGGTGCGAGTTGTCATATGCGATGAGGTTGTGAAAAATATAATTTTATACTTAAAAAAGTACTTCATCCAGTACAATCTGGCAGGTATCGCAGAGATTTTGTTCACTTAATATCTCCCGTTTGGGCAGCGGTACCTCTGCCTGTCCCTGGAAAAATGCTGAATACTCCGCATATCACCAGGACAATGATTCTCAATAAGCTAGCATGCTTACCGGTAGGAAACAGATTTTACTGCATTCAGCACAGCAACCATGTTAAGACCCTTGCCCACCTGTATTGCCAGACTGAAAAATAAAAACAAAAGCAAAAGCAAAAACTGCCCGTGTCGCCGAGACTACATCACAAGAGAGCTCTGCTGTATAACTGAAGAGATCAGGAATCCCACGATCGACACCGCTATCCAGTGAGTACACTGGGTTCTGTCAACTGCTGTGTAGCCAGTCATGTACTCTAAAGAAGGCCAATACCTGGACGGGTGTCTCCAGAGTGGATTTCGGTGACCCAGAAAGAGAAAAAGGGGCTTGTGACATAGAGGTAGACACTATCGAAACCCTAGCGTGCGTAGCAAGCTTTTCCGTAGGCCTAGGGTTTTGCGTACGTTCGAAGCATTTTCGCTTTTTGGCCGCGCGAAAATTGGGGCGAGCGCAAAAGAAGTGGGAGAAGGGGCAGGAGAAGGGATTAAAGAAAACGCTTGCCCGCAAACCCCACGATTTTGAAAAACCTGTACGCCAACGAACGCCAATCAAATCAGGTAAGTTAAATTGAGCGTGACCCACATCAACACAACTAGCTGTTTCTCTCCAGCTGGAAAATTTCGATGTTCAGGTTTGACTCTAGAAGACGGCTGTTCGGTGGCTTCAAATCTCAGGGACTTTCGGGAAGCTTTCTCTTTCTACATGGACTGTTGCCTGATAGAGTTTTGGAGCAGCCGTTTAGAAAAGTTGATACGCTGATTTGGCGGAGCTTGGGAAACAGGAGACTCGATATACTCATTGCATTCCGAATAACTTCGAATAATGCCTCTAAGTTCCTAGCACAAAGATTTGACACACGTTCCGAAAATAGCTACAAGTTTTCAACAACTTCTGCTCGAACCACTCTGAAAATAGCAGCAAGAATTGCTCCTTAAGAATCCTTTCTTTCCGACGCTTTGAAAAGGTTCCCGAAGAAATAAAACCGATTTTCCTAGTAGAAATAAATTTCCAAATTTATTAACTTTGAAATTACAACGACAAATCCTGAAGCGCCCCCTTTGAGTTTCTAACTTTCGAGGCTTCGACATCACGTCTCCGAGTGCTTCGTTTCTGCAGTTCGTGGGTTTGACTTACGTAGAGCATGTTTTGTAAAAAATAGATTTGTAACATCCGGTGATCTGTTATTTGTTGCTTCATTGACAAGCGGTCACGCTATGAATTCACCCAACCTTGAGTGCTAAAGGGGCGTTTTTCAAACTCGTGGCGTTTTCGGGCAAACGTTTCCTTTTTTTGCCCCTCCTCTCCGCCCCTCCCCCTCCCCGCTCCTTCCTTTTTTGCCCTCGCCTTAATTTGGCGCGGCCAAAACGCGAAATGCCTTAAAAAGGCGGAAAAGTCTACGGAAGTGCTTGCTACGCAGGCTATCGGAACTAACGAACTTAGGCATATGAATGATTGTCACGATTTACAAATAGCTTGCGACTGTCATTTGCAACTTCCTCAAGTGAATTCGACGGTGTAAACATGCTAATCAGTTTTGAGTTTACTTGTGACACGGCAACAGTTTGGAGAGCGAGCGTTTGACGTCGACAAAGGAAAGCATATCAGCAAATCAAAATTGAAGATGAAAAATAGTGAGAAAATACTGGGCTAATTTTTTCACTGAAACATTTGCCATGAAAAAGAGACTACTAATAAAAGTTGAGACCACTTTCCCAAAAAAATATTAGCAGCAAGTGAGGCAACGGATAGTGGCAGTTTTTTTTTTTTTTTTTTTTTTTGCTCAACAAATGGGTACAGGTAAGAACCTAACAGATATTCGAGTTGCTAAGAAAGCAGATAGGTCGAGGTTGTTCTCCAGGTACTAGTTCCTCACTGCACGATGGATAAGTTGTTCTCTTCAGAATAATTTATAAGCTACGTCACTCTGATAGGCGAATTGGCTTTTTACTTCGTGGTAAGCGTTTAAGTTATAGTGCTGCGCTACAGAAGCAAAAGTTCTATACCCGATAGATCGCATTAGATCAAGCTTGTACAGTTATAGCACGCCATCGCTTACAACACTGACCTGAACTTGTGCAACTTGCATAAGAAAGACAGCGTGAAAACGCTAAGCATACCCATGCTTAGGACTGTTTTTTAAGTATTTTGGCTTGGGTAGATTTATTTCTCGCATGGCGCAAGGCGCAATATCTTTCTTCCTTAGCGGACATTAGACCTTCTAATTAAAGACTGATTAGCAAAGAAATAAAATGCGGCCAAGTCCATGGTTCAGTTATGTAACCAAGGGTAGGGGGAAGGGGGTAAGAACAGTAGAACAGTAGAAAAGTACCGGATGAAGCACTTAAATTTTAAAGTATAAAATTATTATTATTATTATTATTATTATTATTATTATTTTTACAATCCCATCGCTTATGAAAAGTTGAACCTGTGCGACATGCGTAGGAAAGGCAGCAAGAAAAGGCTGAGAACAGCCGTGCTAAAGACTGTTTGTGAGTATTATGGCGTGTGCACATATGTATCCCATGCAAGGCACAAATCACAGCACCTTCTGCCGTAGCGGAACCAGTCGAGGGAAGTGGCTGCTGTTTCATCGAAAACTAGAGAAAGACACTGATTTGTGTGTTTTCATGTGTTTATTTACCAAAAGGTAAAATGTTTCACTAAGAATGGGAGTTTGAAGAGCCCTCTGGAGTGAAGACTTGAACGAATTCTGTGTGTTAACTGCAATTCAGTCGCTTGTTCAACAAGGCTCTAACCTTTTATACTACAACGCTAAATTTTAGCGTGCTCCCTTTGGTCGAAATCGATCACGTGACGCGATACTGTCTCTCCTCAGTGGCACCTATCAACGCATATTGGCAATTTTCGCTCAAAATTTAGCGTTCGACGATAAAAACGATAGAGGGATTCTGTCTCAGGCCCTATGTGTGATAGGTTCCCTGGGAAATTTGTTGTGCAAACTTCATATTGGCCCTCGAACTACGTTCTTGGGCTAATATTTGTTGTGAACATCAAATTTCCTCGGGCAACCTATTACACTGTGGTGCCATCAACAGAAGAACTCTATTGTTTAAATAGGCCACCAACTTTGGGACAACTTGCTTAGTAGTACGTGTCACCGGTTTGGACGTAAAAAAATATATAGATATATAACAATAAGTATATATGTAATAAAAGCTCTCTTTTTCCTTTTTTCCCCTACTTTTTTTCCTATCAAGCACAAGCGTTCGTCACAATATATATAGTGTTATTTCCGACTGCACGCTATGCGGGCCTAAAATCTGGTTAATCGTTAACGTAAGGAACCTCGCCCGCACTGTAGAAACATTTGACAACTCAAGGGCAACATGGCTCGGCGATCTCGCTATGTGTTTTGCAATGAAAGTTGCAGTTTCCAGCCAGGAAAAAGCTCACTTAGGTAAGAGTTATTTCCTAAACATTTCATGAATCGGTTTTTTACTTCGTTATTGATTCCGCATTCACGCTGTAAACAGACTTTGAATGTATATTTCGGTGATAAACAGAGTAGGTCAATTTCATGACAGACTTCTCTAAATTGCCCAACATCGCTCAAAATTGGGAAGAAAGGCCTCCAAATTCAAAATCCTAGTTTTCTCTATTTCGAAACATTCTAGAAAAACAAGCAAACTCGTATTTTGGCGAAGAAAGGTCACCTTTTAAGAGCTGCTGTGTGTTGGTTTCCGTTGACATGAAAGGTCAAAGGGTCGCTCACATCACTCAAGTAGCCTGTTTTCAAAGCGCTCTCAAAATTCGCCGTTTCATTTGTCCCAAAATGTTTTTCGGCCGATGTTTAATTGAAATGATTGTTCTTTTCCGGAGTACAGTCTGGTTGTGTAAAGCCATGTACCAGAGTGCTTTTTTGAGCCTTGAATTTAGCCTAAATTGGGTTGTCGATAACGACCGTTGTTGGGTATAAATTTTAAAATTTCATAAAAAATTCAAGTTCCCTTTTCATGAAACTTTGACACTGCTAATAAACAGAGGAAATAAGATCTTTTAACTCCCCGGGTTAATCTTTTTTAGGACGCTTTCAATATTTGAACAGGAGTTTCCGGAAAAGTCCCGATTTTGGCGTTGATTTTGACTGCCGCGAAGGGCAAAATACGAAAATATTCACTAAAAAATAAATAAAAATCTAAACGACCCGAAACTTATATTTTTAGAAATAGTACACCAAAGCCTTTATTCTGGCAGATTTTGAGAAAATCGGATTTTTCTATCTTGCATACCCTTAGTCGGTTCTTACAGCAAACCGCTGTAAAAAATTTTATTCTTTGAGAGTTTATTCTTCTTTAACCAGTCTGCTACAAATTCTAGAGATTTTCCCCGGAAATAGGCAGTCTTCTCCGCGCGGTCCGGCGCCATCGTGGCAACCGAGAAGTGACGTACTTTACAAGAACAGCAAGAAGTTTTTTTTATTATTATTATTTGCTGCGCCCCCCATCCCCCCGGGACAAGACCGCTTTAAACAATTCCCCACCCCCGGGCCTGAAGGGCTGGACTTGTCCCCGGGGTTGCCTGGGGGAGGGATGGTAACACCTAAAATTGAGCCATGCATAAGTTGTAACTCAAGGTTTATCGCAACGTATAAAGTTGGCTTATTGAGGGAGTATGGGGCGCCAAGTGTAAAAATATTATTTAGACAATATTTTGTTATATTTTGTGTTATTTAGTATATTGCAAATAAAGTCGCTTGGTAATTTATAAATTACCAATTCTACGACCTTTGCGTGAACTTGTGATTTGTAAATCGGAAGCAACGTGACTTTGCGATTTATAAATCGCAGTAACATAACTTTGCGATTTATAAATCTCAAGCAACGTAACTTTGCGATTTATAAATTGCATTTCATATTTTCTGTGCAAATGTGTGATTTATAAATCGGAAAGGTGTACTTTGTAAATGGCAAATGTGTGATTTATAAATCGAAAAGGTGTGCTTTGTAAATGGCAAATGTGTGATTTATAAATCTCAAAAGTGCGATATATAAATCGCAAATGTGTGATTTATAAATCGCAGAAAGCAAACCAGTGTTTGCGGGCTCGGCCTTAGTCAGTGGTATTTCAAAAGAAAGTTCAGGCGGGAAGCTCAGAAAATATGGCGGAGAGCGATTCCCCGGCAAGAGGGCTGTCCATTGCCGCATCCAGAGTCATTACAGAGGCCCTTGGCTGGCATCCCAAACAAAGGAGGAGGACATTTTGGGAACACAGAGCTTTTTTTCGTTCCTGGTAGAGTGCTATTAGGAAAGCAAAGTAAAAAAATGTCCTTACTGGTATCTGCTGAGTCTGTTCTTGGGTGGCTAGGGCCTCGCTGATGGCCACCGAAACGGCTGTGGAGGGTTGCCTTGCCAGAACTTCTCTATCCGCCATATTTCCTATACTTTTCCAAATCTACGCGGCTTTTTTGTTTTGAGATATCACTGACTAAGGCCGAGCCCGCAAATAATGGTTTGCGGTTTGCGATTTATAAATCACGCAATTGCGATTTATATATCGCACATTTGATATTTACAAAGCACACCTTTGCGATTTATAAATGGCACATTTGCACAGAAAATGTAAAATGCAACTTATAAATCGTAAAGTCACGTTGCTTGCGATTTATAAATCTCAAAGTTATGTTGCTGCGATTTATAAATCGCACAGTCATGTACCTTGAGATTTATAAATTGCAAAGCCACGTTGCTTCCGATTTATTAATCTCAAAGTCACACAAAGGTCGTACAATTGGTAATTTATAAATTACCAGGCGACTTTATTTGCAATATACTAAATAACACAAAATATACCAAAACATTGTGTAAATAATATTTTTACACTTGGCGCCCCATAAGAGAGCACATGAACTTTGCAAAGTTCAAGGAAATGTGATATGTACTCTCATCGTTGATATTTTCCTTTTTTCGTTTACTGAATTTTTCTCTTAAAGTCTAACTAGATCTTGTGAAAGTAAATAAAATACTTGTTCCTTTTCTCGCTATAAGAGTGTAAACTCGTTCGATCCGTTGCTCCCGGGTTACGCTGTGACATCCTACATTATAAGCCCTCGGATACCTCTACAAAATTATAGTGAGTACTTTTTTGCAGGCGCACATTTCTCCTACTCATTTATCTCCTGAGCTACGCTCTTTTGTTAACCAAAATATATGCAGACCTAACTGCAAAAACGTTGTCATTCAAATATGACAAGAGAAAGCTGCAAGATGGGAATTTATTAGACATGGAAAAACGTTCTCGGATTTTAACATTCCTGAAGCACTCATGCACTACAGTATGATACTTCAAATTAATATAAACTGAGATTTTTTTAAATAAGGTGTATATATTCACTGTATATTAGAGTAACGAATCGGCGGCCAAACATTTCCATGCGCCTGTGGAAATAAAACGATGACGATCGTGTGACCTCGGAATAATGACCTTACAGCATTGCGTGACACCGTATCATTTGGCTTTGTTATGTCCTTGAGGTCACACCTGTTTTTGAACGTGATAATGCAAACCTCGCACGTGAAAAATCAATGCAGAATTAACAGTTCAACTGTCACATTTTCATATCACTGAAAATCGTAAGTTATTGATATGAAGGTCACGTGCATGATATATTTTTCCCATTAATTAATGGTTTTTTCGCTGTTCTTAAAGGGAACCAGTGATGTTATAACATATTTACCTCAAACTGCTCTAAATCTCCCCCAGAATCCAGTGAAATATGTAAAATCTTGTAGATCGCAATCATTTTCCAGAAAATACACTTCAAATTTCGCGCTTTTACCCCTGCGGGTTCGCCTGTGGCCTCCATTTTGGAACATGCAATGACCTATGGGATTGATGACGTTTCACGGCTCCCAGTTGGCGCGAGCTTTAAATTTTCGCAACAATTTGTTGTTTTGTTTTTGGCGTAAACATGCCGAAGTGTAGCGCATTTGGCTGTAATTACACTACAAAAAGTAAGGGAAGTAAGAAAAACCCAAATATTAGTCTTCATAATTTTCCTAAAGATGAAAAACTGAGGAAAAGGTGGATCAAGGCCGCGCGGTGTATCAGATTATCAAAAGACCCAAGATTGTGTTCGCAACATTTTCTGCCAGATGACTTTGAAATTAGTGTCCTTCTGCAAAAGAAGCTGCTTGGGCATAGCAGTTGGAAAAGAAAACTGAAAGACAGTGCTGTGCCAACCATATTTGCTTTCACGCCAGTAAAGAAACCGAGATTGCAGAGCGAGCAACGTGCCGAGCGACGGCAACGTCAACAGGTAAATATTCTAAGTTTTTAAAATCACTTTACTTCGATCACACTCTTTTTTATAAGAACGCGTACAATTTTCCTGAGCCTGAGGATGTTCTTATTTTAGCCCATACATTTTCTTAAATTTGGGGGCAAATCTCGGCCTGACTGTACGTTGTTTTATTGTCCGACTGTCGTTAAATTAAGCCGCTTACCTTTCAGACCATCGAAGAACTTCTTGCTTCTCACCAAGAAGTGAAAAGTAAAGAAGAGCAGGAGGAGGTCATTGATATTACGGAAACTCGGCGTGAAGTGAGTACGCAAACAGAGCCCTTACCTGGACTAATATCATGTGGAGTGCAAGTTGAACAGTTACCGGTACCTGCAATAACTAGAGATTTCGCGAATCAGTTTCCACAAGATGCTTCAGTCGAGGTAAGAAACGACCACTCTTATGCTAGAGGTGAAGAGCCGCAGTGTCAGTTACTTGTACGGCAGGAAAGGGAGGACCAAAGCGAAACTGAGGAAACTGTGATCGAGCATTCCTCGCGGTGCGTTGACTCTACTGAACAAGTGGAGGAATTGTGCAGCTCACAGTATAGCGAAACAACAAATCCAGTCGCAAGCCAATCCGAATATTACCCTAGCGATTCTGAAGACGAGTGTTTTAACAGTCAACAATCAACACAGAACGAGTCAGAGGAAAATTCAGTTAATTTCGAAGGCAGGCTATTTCTTGTATACGAGGAGCAACTTAAAGAACTGTATCGTTTTTGTCCAAAATGCGGTTCCTTTACAGTTGACGCGCATGAGATTCAAAATGAGGGTTCGCAGCTTTCCATACACTTGACTTGCCAAAATGGCTGTAGTTACAAGTGGCAGTCTCAACCCCCATTGTCTACCACTAAAGGCAGAGGAAATTTAGCCCTCACTGCAGCGATCTTTTTCTGCGGGATCCACTTTGCAAAATTTGAACGATTTGCTCATTGTTTGAAACTTAAAACAATATCAGAATCTTCGTATTATGTACTTCGTAAAAGATTCGTTTTCCCTGTCGTAGAGAGAGCTTGGCAAACAGAGCAGGCATCCGTTTCTAATGAACTGGTCTCCAGACCAAGCAATGTTTTAGTGGGAGATGGTAGATGCGATTCCCCTGGACATTGCGCCAAGTATTGTACTTATACACTCATGGATATTGACACATGCAAAGTCGTTGATTTCAAGGTAGTAAGTGTTTCGCAAGTAGCAAATTCCAATGTCATGGAAATAAAGGGATTCAAAGAAGTTCTGAATTCAGTAGAGAACCAAGGTATCAGGGTTTCCGTCATTTCAACCGATCGTCACCCGCAGATTAGAAAAGAAATGCGCACTAATCATCCAGACAAGGAACACCAGTTTGATCCATGGCACTTGGCTAAGTCCATCTCAAAGAAACTAGCTTCAGCTTCAAACAGAACTGGATGTCAAGACCTAAAGCCGTGGACCCCATCTGTCATTAACCATCTTTGGTGGAGTGCCACCACCTGTGTAGGAAATGCACAGTTGCTTAAAGAGAAATGGGTTTCACTGTGTCATCATGTTACAAACAGACACGAGTGGCCTGGAAACCAATTTTACCACAAGTGTGCTCATCAGCCCTATCTGCCAGAAGCTGCTCGCAGGAAGAAGTGGTTAAAACCCGGATCACCTGCTCACCAGGCCCTAGTCAGTGTAGTTAAAGATAAAGGCCTGCTTAAGGATATGGAGCACCTTACCAAGTGTGTACACACCACAATCCTCGAGGTTTATCACTCAATGTACCTAAAATATCTACCAAAGCAGATGCACTACACTCACGAAGTCATGGAAAAGGGAACAATGCTGGCTGCATTGGACCACAACAAAAATGTTAAGAGACCACAGGTCAGTCAACCTGATATTGACAGACTAAGGGCCCCTTTAGCAATGCTTTAAAAGCTCTATTAATTTCCTGTAGGGAATTGTCTGAGATAAAAAAATCTGAATTTCAAGCAGGAGGCTTAACAGAACTTTTACGGCAGTACAAAATGTAGTTAACACTGACCACAATACTTATCATTTACCAGTTACACAATTAAATGTGCTGTTTTAATGGTCAGGCAGTCAAATTTTAAATAAAATGGAATATTCTGGAATAAAAAGTAGCAAAAAATCTTATCAACAACACTACCTGAGAAGGTGAGGTGTGAGTACATATACTCTAGAAAGGTTTTGTAAGCCAGAAACACTCATCACTACCATCTGAACATGTTAGCTGCTAACATGCCATAAATATAACTTGTTGGTACTGGTATTTAATTAATATCATTTTCAATTTCCAAATAGGCAACTATTCAGGATGGTGAAGCAAAGGGGGAACCACGCTTTAAAATCTCATGGGACAAGGTTTCCAAGCGGTTCGGTGCAGATCCTGTTCCTGAGAAAAAGACATATGATTATTTAACTGACATGTTAGAAGAAAGTGTAACCCTAGCAAATTCCACTGGCCAAGGGAATCTTCAGAGAGAAGACAAAGTAGACAGAATTCATGTTCTTGCTCCAGAAGAACGACCTGCTAGACAAGAAATCATCAAAAAGCGCCTTGAAATGTCACGTTTCTGAGGCATCTGGTCAAGTTTTTTTCATATCTGATCAAGTTATAAATTAGGATGGGTTGACATCAATACCATTGATAGAGGAAAATGCATGTGATGTATTGAAACTTGCAGTGACAACATTTATGTTTATCAGTTTAATACTGCACAATTTAACCATTTGGTAGGATATCAAACAGAATGAATATTCCATGCAGTTTTAGGAAAATTCTTAGTATCTATAAAATATAATCCTTTATTGCCAAGTTTGATACCAAGATCATGTGAAAAATCAATTATTACTTTGGACTGTTATGAATGTTGTTAACCATTTCATTTAATCAAGGACTCTGTATAATTTCTGTGACGACACAGTCTTGAAAGATGTTAGCTACATGTAGAACATCTTTTTCCTATTTGCATCCTACTAATTATAAAAAAATTAAAAAAAAATAAAAAACTGGTGTCAACCTACCCAAAGGTTATCACAGCAGTTACCCACAATAAGTGACCCACTGCCTTCAAAACAGACAGATAACGTTGAGTTTTGATGGATGTCAATAAGAGAAAAGTTTCTGTTTTAATTACTATGAATTCTGACCGGGTATCAAGGCAGCAGCGCCAAACAATAATATTTTTGACAATTTCGCACGCTGAGAGGTTTAATTTTATCAAAATTGATTCCCAAGCCAGTGTAAGCTAAAAGAAAACATGTCTTTTACATTTCACATGTCACTTGCATGCATCACTGAGTTTGAAATTATCTTGTACAGTGCAAGTGAAATTCAAACATAATCCCCAGAGTCATTAAACAAATTCTCCTGTATGGTGTCCATATATTTTGTTGAGTACTTAATTCTCATGACCTGAACCTGTTGTAAATGCACTGATATGACGAGGAGAAATTTGATGCAGATCACTGTTGAGGCCTTAAGGATTAAAAATGTGACATTCTGTACAAGACAGGTTTTCTTTTAGTTTGAACTGGCTTGGAAATGATTATTCTGATATTGTTCTACCTTAATTTTGTGAGTTAAATTCTCAATTTTTGGTTCCATTTCAACGAAATTGTGTCAAAATTCAGGATAATTTCAATGGCTTTACTCAACTTTACTATCCTCTGCTGAAGGCAGTGGGGCATATGTTGTTGATAACTGATACAATAAAATAGAGAAGAAATTTCAGTCTACAAATGGAGAAAATCTCTCCACGCTTGTTCTAGTTCACTAAGCTCCTCCTCCTCATCAACATTCCCTGCTTTGAATCCAACATACATGCCATCAGGCTCTGGGAAGGCATCACGAATTCTTTTTATGGCACATGCGGGGATAACACGTCGCACTTCCTTCCCAAGCCAACCATGAACCCACCAAGTGAATTGGCGGTATGCAGCATACCGATAACACCTGAACAAAAGGGAAAGCTTTTCCTTATCTCCACTCTGTGACAATGAAATTTTGACTTGAACATCCAAGCAGAAAAGGAAAAACATTGTTTATTAAATAGTAATTTATTTGTAAATTCAAAAGCAACTTCTCAAAAAGAAATACAAATTTTAAACCTGTTTGTGACGCTGTTGCGTTTAGGTAATTCAGCACTTTCGCGGTCATGAAGGCTCACTATTGCCGTCCAAATGACCTCTTTGTTCAGACAAACTGAACTAAAACTGGTGTGATTAGTAACACAATCATGACCTAAAAGAAAAAGTTCAGAAAGTGTGTCAAGCAAAAACGGAGAAAAATGGGTCACACAAAAATGCAGGAGGCAAAACAATTTTGTTTTGTCACAACCTTCTAAAAAGATAAATTTACCTCAGTAGGAACAAGCGCATAATACAGGGCAACGACTGAAACATTAAGCTTAGCTAATCTTAGGGAAATTTTTAGCGATCTGTTGATAAGTATAAGTCAAAATTAAGCTTACGTATTGAGAGTATTAAGTTAACTGGGTAGTTTTGTTCATTATTTATGTCGATTTGTTTGACCAATATATTCTGTCATGTAGTGATAACTTCTTTCTTACCCTGCGACGAGAATAACAAATGAGAACAGTAAAAAACTAAATAATAAGAGCCTGCTGTGAAGTTCACTATTCATTGAGTCAAAACATGACAATATAATTGTTCCAAACAAAAACCCCTGACAGCTGGGCTTAAAGAATAACACAGATATCTCCAACAAATATCCCCTCAGTCGTGTAAAACTTACCTTCGATCATCTTTTCAATATTTTTCATTTCCCGGCAGCAAACACATTCCATTTCAGTCGGCATTTCGCTACATTCCCCACACTTGCACCACGAAGAATTACGCAAGCGACCGGCATTAACATTCACCGGCAAGTCTAACTCATCTACTTCATCCTCGAGAAGCTCTTCCTCGGAAGAATACTTTGGTTCCAGTATAAAAGGCTGAATTTGTGCCATAATTTATCACAACAACAACAACAACATCGCACAAGCTGAGGGAGCCGTGAAACGTCATCAATCCCATAGGTCATTGCGTGTTCCAAGATGGCGGCCACAGGCGAACTCGCAGGGGTAAAAGCGCGAAATTTGAAGTGTATCTTCTGGAAAATGTTTGCGATCTACAAGATTTTACATATTTCACTGGATTCTGGGGGAGATTTAGAGCAGTTTGAGGTAAATATGTTATAACATCACTGGTTCCCTTTAAAAGCTTCGAAAATATTCCAAGCATTCTTGAAATGCTCGGAAATCTCAGGGTGATCCGCATAATTCTTATGAAGAATTGGGAATCTTGGGAGGTCTTCGGCTTAGTCAATTCGTGAGCAGTCTGACCGCTGACCACTATTTTTGGTATTCCGAGGGTGTTCCGGGGTATTATGGGATGTTCCAGGGGTGTTCCGGGGTTTTTCCGGGCTGTTCCGGGGTGTTCCGGGGGTGTTCCGGGGATGTTCCGGGGTGTTCCGGGGTGTTCCGGGGATGTTCCGGGGTGTTCCGGGGGTGTTCCGGGGTGTTCCGGGTTTTACAGACACCCTTTTCTATCGATTGACGAAATCGATTCTTCGAAACTTCGCACGCAACAACGGAAATCGTCAACAAGGCGCATTCGCAAGAGAAATTTCCAAATTTCGATTTAATACTTCAAGGATGTCAGCCGTTATCAACGCAGGATCTCTTCCTCCACAAGAAAATGGTTGAGTCGTAGTCATGATGGACGATTTTATGAACAGCTCCGATCCTTTTGTAGCCTCCCACGCAGTCGTTTATACGACTCCCCTAAAAACGACTGCGTGGGAGGCTAATCCTTTTGTCACTCGATCGTGTTCCGTGAAATATCTGACAATCCTATAAATCACGATATTCGTGCCTTACATTAGAAGGCAAACGTTTACCAGGATCGTATTAAAAAGCCTTCAAGCGAATTTCTTGTTATTTGGAATTAACTCATGTGCAAAATTACACTATTATGTACACCACGACAAAACCGTTAACCGTAAATTGCCGAAATGTGGCAGTTATTTATACTATTTTGCCTCGTGCACGTATAAAAAGCAAAACTTAAAAAACCTCCAGCCAAAGAATAAAGTTGTCTTGTTGAATTAGCAAGTCCTTTGGATTTTCTTTCGAAAGATTACTTCTAGTGTGTCGATTTTCTCTTGTTTTGGTTTTTGTCCTCGCGTTTTTTTTTTTGCGACGCGCTTAAAAATAATGAAAATATCATGCGCTAAGGTACCAACACGAGATAATTGGCTAATTACAGTATAAAAGCTAACTTTTCAGTTCCTTCGTTGATGGCAAAGCACACTCTGGAGAGAAGTGAAATATTTCTCAGTTTAAATACAATCTGAAAGTGTAGAACGAAGGGGGCAAGAATGTGAAAGCCGTAGACAGTGTTGTCTATCAATCCAGCGCCTAGAATCGCTCTGACAAAACGCCAACAATGCAAAAACACAACAACTTTGCGAAGACTTGTTCTGTTGCCGGCTTCCAACGATTCTCATATAGGAAATCGTATTGTTTCAGTCTTTTCAGTCGCTTCAGCCAATATCATTGTTACAGTAGAAACAGGAACAGATAGTGTAGGATTTGGGTGGCGATACGCCGCTTGAAGTCGATTGATCGATATAAGCAACGATCAAAACTATATACGATCAATATTTAAAGTATTACAAATCTACTGATATTAGCCTAACTTCTGTAATAACTTACCGTGATAGTCCCCTCGAATGACTGGAGCCGCAATACCGAGTAATACAAGAATAATTATGACCAGAAGTAAATCGATTATGTTTCTAGTCGTAGCATTGCCCGCAAAACGTTTCACGGAGATCTTGCAGGCCGATATATCCTGTTGATTAGGTTCTTGTGACATTTGCAATGTAACTTTCGAAGGAGCCATTTTTTCTTTCTTGGTTTGCTACAAACGTAGATGTCTATCGGTGTCACGTGTTTTCCCGGAATAATCAAGGAACCGTGTGATCTTTCCACGAATTCGAAATAAGCCTGTTTGTGGTTCACGTGGAATTTTAAAGTGTATATGACAGATTTTTTTTATTTGCCTGATCGAATCTAAATGACATCCTGATATGAACATCAAAAATTATTTTTCGATTTCGATTTTCCTTCCCCGCACTTTTGCCGTTTAAAAACGTGAAATTTTACTTCCGGTCATGTCAAAAACCGCGCAAAGGGAGACCTGGGCATCGTCACGTTGTGACGTCATAGCAGGAACGGAGTCGATGCCAAAACAAGCTACGTGGGCCGCATTGCAGAGATCTAATTCATTTTATTTTTCTTTATTCCACAACCGCCAAATTACGCACGAAATTATGTGAAACTGCTGATGTTACAAGTAATCTAGACAGTGATTTGGAGCTTTTAGAGTCCATCGAATGCGAATCGCCAACTTCTGAAGTTGAAAGTGGAACAGAACTCGAGATCGAGAAAGAAGCTATTCAGAACCAAAAGATCCTTACGTAGACAAGCCGCTTGCCGATGAATATTGACTTAGAGAATACTATCAAGATACAAAGGAGGTAGAACGAATAATTCACACGCTAGAAAACCTATTTGATGGCACCAAAGCGCTCGAGACATAGCAAGAAATGGAACGATTTCTCATCTCCAGGTGTAAATATAAAGCGAAACGGAACTCGGGAAGGAGAAGGAAGACTATTCAGAACCAGAAGGTCCTTACGCAGACAAGCCACTTGCCGATCAAAATTGACTTAGAGAATACTATCAAGAGATAGAGGAGGTAGAACGAAGAAAACAGAATCTAGAAAACTTTTGTGATGGTACAGAAGCGCTCAAGACGTGGGAAGAGATGCCACGATTTCTCGTCTCCTGGTGTAAATATTATAATCGTGCTTGGCTAAATAAACGCCTGTTATGCAGGTTATACTTTCATACTCTTACACGTGTAGATGTATTAACTGTGCCTTAAACCATCTGCAATACGCTGTAGATTGTCTTTGCTGCAAAAAAGTTCAGAAATGTGTCGAATCTCTCGGACCGCTGTTGTCTCGCGCGAAGCCGCGAACTTGACACAACAGCAGGATGTGCAACAATGCACCCGGGATTCAGTGTTGTCTGAACAGATGGTCGCTACGATCAGATGCAGCAGAATATAATGCAATAGACGGAAGAAATTGTTGTCGGATTAGTTCGGAAGGGAAGTGAGAATTTCTGTGCGTTCTTGTGGACTCCTTGAAACATTCGTGTTGCATTTAATACGTCTAGGGAAATTGACACTCGAAATTTCTGCACTGTTTACTTCCGATATATTGACCAGTGTTGATTCAAAACTGCGGCAAAGATTATAACATCCCTCATTTGTGCACAACTGGACTACGGATAATTATAAAATTATGATGAAAACATGTCTGACTACGTTTTGAAAGGAATGAGCAAACTCTAACCTTCATTTAACAATCTTTATTACTGCGGCTTATTGAAATCAAAACAACATAAAACAACGTTTCAGAGAGTCCACAAGAACGCAGAGAATTTCTCACTTCTCTTCCGAACTAATTCCATCTATCGTATTATATTTTCTGCATCTGATCGTAGCGACTATCAGTTTTAGTCAGACAACACTGAACAGTGCCGGGTGGGTTGTTACATATCCTGTTGTTGTGTCAAGTTTGCGGCTTCGCGCGAAACATACAACAGGGACCGCGCGAGGGGTGGGCTGAGGGGGCTTTAGCCCCCCCCCGCCCCCCACTTTTTGGTGGCATTAAAAAAGTAATAATGGCAAAGTTGGAAAATTCATTAGTCAGTGTTTAGTTTCAGGGTTAACCAGTCCGTGGTTTTCCCGTGGTTTCAGATTTAATTATCATATGGACCAAATAAAAACGAAATACTCTTCAAGAGTTCAAATCGCCTTGCTATCATTTGGCTTCGGATTTGTTGAAACTCACGTGCGCTCTGGGGGAAACTATCTTGAAGAGTTTGAATTAACCTGCTCAGATTTTAATAACAACCGACGGAAGTTGAAACTCTCGCCGTCGTTTGGCCTCTAATTCGCGAACTCTCATTGACTCTCTTATGCTCTTAAAGAGTTTGACTTTTATTAACTCTTCCTTCCTGTCTGGCCCAGGCAATACGAACTGAAGTCCGTCTCCAGTTAGGATAATGGGCAACAACGTGCTTATATATTTGCTGAAAATCAACGAACCTTCTTCGAGCCTCTCTGTGCATGTAAACTCTGCAACTAGCATAGCTGCCGAAAATTCTCTTTCGCTCCTAACGATGACAATTAAGGCATTCTGCAGTTAAGACATACCGATAGACTGACTTTGGTGAACTGTATATTTCATCATACTCGGGTCAGTTTTCTCAGGTCGCCTTATTCTGTAATGACAACAAGTTTCCTTGGACAAGTTTTAAGAAAGAAATTTTTGAGTTTGAGATCTTAAGAGGCATTCCGTGTAAAATTCGACCGGTCGATTTTCGATGGAAAATAGATTTCTTTCATTTTCTGTGCAGAAGTACAACATTATAAGTAAAGTACAAAAATCGCATTTGTTTGGCTTCATTTGATTTTCTACCTGTTCTAGGCCGATAGTTCTGATGCGACCGCTGAACAAGGAAATCCTTCGGCCGGAACCCCGATTTTAACACTAAACTCGAGATAGCATAAAACAACACAGAGTTAACAAAAGCAGCTTATATTTATTCCAAACCTTAAATAGGCCATGTTTTTATTATTTTAGCTGCTAAAATAACTTGTTCTGTCTTGTAGGAATTTTGCTAGAATTTTTTTAGTTCGCCAACCTAAAGGCATTACGAACGCCATTGATAAGGTGCCTCCATTAAGATCAAGATTTCTTAAAAAGTGGGACCTGACCTACAGCTCATTCTCTAATCAGACAAGAGATCAAGGACTGGTCTAAAAGTAACTGTAATAAAATTTGTCGGCACTCATCATATGGTTATGGAAAAACCTAAACAAAATTCACAAAAACTGCAACATTCACAACTTGACTTAATATGGCTCGGTCAATTCAAAGACACTTTGATTTGTCTTCATTACAACTAAAAGCATTTTAACCCCAAGGCGTATTCAAAAATAGACCATAGAACAGTTTACGAGCAAATCGGGATCAGTTTTACCTGAATTACCTCGGAATTATTCCAAGCTTTTCGAAGTTCACATCGATGAGCGGTAATGCATCAGTCAATTCCAGCTGTGCCTATCCCCCCCGGGCAACTGCGGGGCATTTGCGTGCCTTGTCAGTCCCGGGGGTGGGGCATTAGCAAATTTGGCACGGCCCGGGGGTCGGGCATTTGCCTACTCCCGGGCTTTTGACACACATGCATGTGGTTTTCGACTCGAAATCCAAACATGAAGGATTTTTTCGCAAAGGACCAGCAGTTCGTCGCAGATTGGATCGTCTGCCAAGGACTGGACAAACTTGTGGAGGTTTTCTCGATTTTATGCATTTCTTCATTGCTTATCAAGGCACAACTATCACTTAATATAGCGAGATCGGGAACGATCAACGTGAATCGACGTACGCATTCTTCTTAAGGATTTAAATAAAATTTAGTCGCCATGATTCTTAAATTCTAAACGTGTATAGGGATCGTCGTTTTATACTTTTGCATATTATTAAAATATTACAACAGATGACGTTGCAACAGAATTTTATAATGTCAAGATTTTTGTTTACTAGCGAACTGTTTAAAACAAAACATTAACAATTATCATGTAGTATTGTTGTCTGTGAAGTATTAAAATATCATCACTTGGCATTTATACTAACTTTGTTAACATCGGATAGTGCCGTTACAAACAATAGAAGACGGAGAGGTAGGCCTACAGAAATGAAAAATCACACTAGCGAACTGTTTAAAACAACACATTAACAATTATCATGTAGTATTGTTGTCTGTGAAGTATTAAAATATCATCACTTGGCATTTATACTAACTTTGTTAACATCAGATAGTGCCGTTACAAACAATAGAAGACGGAGAGGTAGGCCTACAGAAATGAAAAATCACACATAAAAATGCTGAAAGTGGTATTATCGTGCAATGAATGAAAACTGCTGCAGTGTTGATTGGGGACGTACGATCCCGGGGGCTGGGCATTTGCCCTCTTCCTTCGTCCACACCGCGGGGCATTTGGCAGCTAAAGTGTCCCCACCCCCGGGAATTTGCCATCCGAGAGAAAAAAATGCTAATGCCCGGGGGTTAGCCCGGGGGGGGCATGGGCGCAGCTGGAATTGACTGATGCATAACGGTCAGTTTCTTGTCACGCAACACGCTACATGTGGTCCAGCAGCATACGGTTTACCGCTTAAAAAGGCCAAACGTTCATGGAGTCATGGAAAAGAAAAATACAATAGCCTTGTCTTCATAAGCTTTTTTTCCAGATTACTGTGTTCAGTAAGTGAGATTCAAGATGATTGCTATGTAGGGAAGCCAAACTACTCCTCGAGTGTTGATGGTTGTTTCGACACTTAAGCAAAACACCAATCGCTGTTCTTCCTTCAGTGGCTGTTACAACGGTCTACAAAACAAGAAAACCATTCTAGCAATACAAACAGTTAAGTACTTTGAACAAATTGGCGACTTTACCATGGTACAATCGGCGAAAATCCCTCTTGTGTGCAACGAACGACTGTATACTCAAGCGAGTAATGCATGGTTCAATTCTACCTGTTACCATCCCACCCCAGGCATACCCCCGGGAATTTGCCATTTTTTTCTTACTTGGCGGTCTATTCTCCACCCCCGGGCACGCAGAAAGAGACAATTCCCAGCCCCCGGGACTCCTCATCGACCACAAATACAGATAACAAAATATAGATAACAATATTGGTTTCCGTACAGTAGCAAAACCAGACGTTTTCTAGAGTTTATTGGACGAAGGATACTACATGTATAATATAATTAAAACATGAACACTACATTTAAAAAGAAAGCTGAAGAAAAAACTTTAAGCACACTGGCATACGGCGGGCGAGTAAAGAGATGTTCTTCGCCACGTGTTTTATTCATATTGCACATACGCACAAGAGGTGCGGTGAACAAATTGATGGCAGCATTTTAAAGGAGTTTCTCTTAGCTTGTTTCTTAAGAACACTGCTCTGAGACCTCTGTTATGTGAAGCCGTGCATCCGTTTTTATGTAGAGGCTATTTAAGTCGTCTTATTACAGATCTGAATACGGTGAAGAAATATTTCTTTGTTTGTGACGAACGCGATCCATTCGAGTACGCATCAAACGCACATTCGTTTAGCAATTTATAATAAATTAACGTAACCTTCGAATACAGGTTTTAATTTTGAGAGATTATTCTTCTCTAACTAGTCTACAACAAATTCTAGAGATTTTCCCTAGCAATAGGCAGTCCTCTCCATGCGGTCCGGCGCCGTCGTGTCAACCAAGAAGTGACGTACTTCACAAGAAGTTATTTTCGATTTTCCCTGCTCCCTTACCCCCGGGACAAGGCCACTTTAAACAATTCCCCACCCCCGGGCCCGAAAGGCTGGACTTGTCCCGGGGACTGCCCGGGAGGGGGATGGTAACAGGTAAAATTGAACCATGCATAATGTTATTATTGTTAAGACCGCTGACCACACATTAGTAGGGAGCGCTTTGGGTGGGATATGATTGGGCGCATTTACCGGGAATTAAGTTCAGGGGATTTTTATACCTTAAAGGGGAAGGGGGAAACAAGATTGTTCCAGTAAGCCTCAGCCCCCTTTTTAATAAACGAATTTGCATAAGTGGGATGCTAGCCTGCGAGTGCTTGCTTGCAGGCTGGCGGGATGGTGCCATTTTTTTGGAAAGACCGTCTGTCCATCAAACTGCTTTATTAAGGTATTGTAGAAACTCCATCGTTTCTATAGCTGTGTTCACTTGTTTTTCAGGTGACCATCCCCTTTGAAACCACGTTTTGTGGCATGACCCCCTCCCTATCCACTACCTACCTCACCTGACCAAGAAAGGTTTAACCTTCTGTCCGAGTAGCAGTTCTTCCCTGGTTTTTCTCTAAGGCTTTACCAGAAACCCGAAGAAACAAGCGTTTTCCTCAGATAGGATGAAGTAGGGCGTTTACACAGTTGACACATCAGCAGGAGTGACATCAGTTAGAGCTTCGAAAGAATTGGAAAAAAGATCTGAACTGTGACCTTTCGGAGCCATAGGTTACAATCTTTCGCCTAGTAGAATCTGCAATTCAAAGGTACTAAAACGAAGGCAATGGATTATTATTCGCTGGTCATTAATAATGGTACCGATGGAAGACAGTTAACAAACTGCACTGTTCTTAGCCTCCGAGGTAGCAGGAAAAGTGAGTAAGGAAACGAGCACGAAAAACGCGCATCTGAGAGCCTGGAACAGGAATGCCTTACCAAGCAAACTGACAATAGCACCTAATCGCAGGTTTCTTTGCGTTTTCACACCGTGGCATTCTTCATAAAAGAAATAAGGGAGCTACCAAGCTGGAACTGACAAAGAGGGAACATTGAAGGAAACTTGACTAGGTTGGGAGAACGAACTAACGAGAATTGAAAACAAAAGGCAATGATGTCAAATTGCCACAACTCGGAAAATCAAGAGTCAAGGGCGAAGATATTTCTCTCATTTGACAGCAGAGAGGTGTTGACGCAGGATTAGGAAAAGAAATCTCCCTCATTTACGGGCTAGGCGAAAGAAGAGGTACCCTGGCTATCAAGTGCTTTCTCTCGCGCACTTTCTTGGAGTGGTGGGCCTCCAACCTGTCTTCTACTACTCAGCCGACCGCAAAACTGCCGTCAGCCACAAGAATGAGATGTCTGCACTGTCCCCGGTGTTGGATGGCCCTCCTTGTCTTTTTGGGTGTTGGAAGAAACTCTTTGTATGGGACCCTAAATAATGGACAAACGATCGGCTTCTTCTTGTCTGGTTTCCTCAAGATGTGACCAAGAAAAAGGAGCTGACGCTGGTGTATCGTTAAGATAAGGGGAAAGGGGAGGAGTTGACCGACCTGGTTAAAGACCTTATCATTGCAAACAAATGCTGAGCACTATGCCATAGCGGCTTGTAGCGAAACTGTTTAGTTCATCTCTTGTCCTGAAGATCCCGTCTGTCACCTTGCAAAACTGCCATCACCGCAACAAGGACATCAATATTTCCCCAGTACGATGAAATAACCGTCAGTGACCGTGGCCAATTAGTTTAGAGAAACTTCACTTTTTGATGTCCTCTTCGTAATTAATGTAAAAATAGGCGATAACATAGCACTCCAAAAGAATCTTAGAAAAGCCTTCCCCCGGACCCACTAATTAAACAGGCCCGTAGCAGGGGGAGGGGCAGGCGGGGCTCGAGCCTCCCCCCCCAGAATTTTCGGATGTTAAAAAAAAATTGTCCCCAAAAATATATTTAAAAAAGTGATATAATATAAAGTTATATATAAATAAAAGTGCCTTTTATAACATAGCTCGCGCGCTGGTCCTACCGAATTCCTATTGAACCATCATGGTGTATATCTCTATATACGCACGGCCGTGCGTATATAACATGTCGTGTGCAGTTGCATTTTGCTGCAAAGTTCCCGTTGAGTTTAGCGGCGAGTTCCTGTTGCTGAACTTTCCGATAGTCAATGGAAGAAACTAGCGAGGAACTTCCAAGTTTTTCTCTTGGCATTGACCTTTTAGCCGGCATAGAAAGCAGCCAACAAGCAAGAGCAAGACCAACGAAAACGAAGCATGCAGTTTAGTTATGGATGCATTTGGTTTTTTCTGCCTGCAGCGACCAAAAGTGTCTTCTTCGCAAGCAACTCGGCGAGTAAATGGCCAAGAAAAATCACCTTACAGCACTGAGAGTTAAACTAGAGAGAGATTACAACAGCGAAATTGTTGCAGAGTGTTTGACTTCTTAGGACGAGCAAGGAACTTTGTTGAAAAACTGAAGAAACTCGAACTTAAGACGGATTCCGCTCAACTTTCGAGCAATAAGTGCAAAAAATATTTACCAAAAAACTACTCATAGCACGGTAACATTTTAAATGCTATTTGAAACATCTCACTCTAGTTCACTTGCCCAAGTGACCCCGCGATGAAATTCTCAAGCATTCTCAAGAAAATTAATTTCAAATCTCGTAAAAGTATGCTTAAAACGGGCGCCATTTTGTTTTGAACTGACATGAAGCGTCTTTTTAATTGAAATATGGATAACTTCCAATCCAATTTTCTCTCGCGGGGTCAGCTTGGGAGCAAAAGTAACAATAAGTTCTTCTTATCTGTTCTCCAAATGTGACAGTGCTGCAAGTATTTTTTTGGTAACTTAATTTTTGCACTTACTGCTCGAACGTTGTGCGGAAATCGTCTTAATTAGTCTTAGGCGTTGTGTTTACGATTTCACTCACCGTCTTCTCTGAACGAATGTTCACAAAGGGTAGGTTTTATACGCAAAACTTTAAAAACCAAAATATCAAGACATGACACAAAATAAAACACAGTAAAATTGAAGCGAACCGTTTAATAATGTGTCACACGTTTTCGGTGATTCCCTACCAAAATCAAGCTAAATAAGCACTGACAACCAGAAAGGACGAATTTTTTCCGGCTATATACTACACAAAATAACATCGTTTTAGCTGCAGTCAATGTAGCTCTGTGTTCAAGCAACTCCAAATGTTCAAACAAAATAAAACGTAATCCAAAATAAGTCGAATGATCGCTTTCCCAGTTGTTTGATTCATTGTTGTTAAACCAAATTCCGTCCGCGGCCTCCACTTTGTTTTCTGCTCGTTTCAACTCAGACTCGCGGCTACAATGCTGAAATCATACAGCTTCAATCCGCTTTGGAGGATGAATACAACAGTTTCAGTTTCAGGAAACATCAATCTTATACCACATCTTAGAGCGATAATTGGAAGACTTCTTCAAAAAATTATTCTCGTACGTTCACTTCGGAGCAATTTCATTGATTCATTCAGCTTTACAAAGAAACGCTGCAACTACGCGGCAACACTTCGCAAGGTTTTGGCGCCTTTTTCTTTCAGTCATGTGATCGATTATTGTTCCTTTTTTTTCTCTTTCTCGTTTTTTTTTTCTCGTTCTTTCTTGATTTTTATGGTAACCAGTGACTGAGTTTTGAATCAACTACGCACTGATTCGTATTGCTTATAATTTACGGTTTCAACGGAAGCGAAATAGAACTGCGGCACCTTGCGAAAAACTACTATTTCGGCATTTCCACTGGCTATGTTATAAAACAATTGGTTCATGCTTTTAGCTGTACGTACATCGAGTTATGGATGCACTTGGGAAGTTTGGAGAGCACTCAAGAAGCTAGAGTTGCTCTCGGCTGCGCCTCGAGCAACTCTTACGCTTCTCTCGTGCTCTCCAAACATCCCGCGTGCATCCATAACTCGATGTACGCACGCTAAGCATCGGAACCAATTGTTAATTATAATTTCACAGCCTTTAACAGGTTTCGACATCTGTTGGGTTGAGTCACTAGCCACCGGGCAAGTGGGCTTCAAAAATCTACAAGCCCATCACAAATTTCAGTCGCCCAGGTTCCTTATATCAATGTCTTTCTTCACTCTTGTGACCTTGTGACAACCGCCGTTGCAACGGCGGTTGCAACGGCGGTTGCAACAACCTACGTGATATTCTAGTCAGAGCCACACACCGCAGACCACCCCCCAAAACACCTGGAGCTATCCGCTGTAACAGAAGTAGGTGCAAAACATGTCCTTTCATTACAGAGGGAACCACGTTTTACACCTTCTTCTCCACTGACGAACAAAGGCAAATTCTACATCACATCTCTTGCTCATCTTCCAATCTCATATATATGATACAGTGCTCCAAATGTAAGGTACAATACATTGGAGAAACTAAACGTCAACTCAGCGACAGATTTGGGGAACACAGACGCGCAATCGAAAAAGCCATCACCCATCGTCACATTGATCAACCCACCGCCGTTTCAGATCACTTCACTCTCCCTGGCCACTCCATCAACGACATAGAACTCATTCCCCTAGAACTCATCCACTCGAACAGGGACAGCATTCGTAAAGTCAGAGAAGCATTTTTGATTTCAAAGGGACCCCACGGAATAAACAGACGAGATGAAACTTAATCTATTTCTATTTTTAAAAAAGCTGTTAGTCACGTTTCCGCTTTCTATGTTTGTCAACCAATCGTATTTAATCTTTTCATTTTAATCATTTTAAATCTTGTAACCGTTTCATTCGATTTTTACTTAGCTTTTACAGCCCCTGATGAAGGTGAGTTTTGTCTCACCGAAAATTGGGCAATAAAATTATTACCCTTCTTAGCTGTCCGATCAGCCTTGCAATTGGTTTTTTGTTTTATTCAACATTGCTGATCCTGATCTACGCCAAGATCCGGCTTCACCTCGCTACTGTTTGTCCAAGTGGTCCTTGCATCGAGTTAACTGTTGGGGAGCAGACTTCTACGTGTAAGGTAAGTTGGAGCATGCTGCTTTGCGAGAAATACCACTGGCACCCGACGTAAGGAAGAAAAAAGTAAGAAATAGTGGTTTACAGTAGAAGAGTATACAACATATTTACAAAACTTTTGTTTCCCTACGTCATTGTTATAAAAGTTTTACGTCTTTATCCCCAAAGAAATTCGACAAGCCAGACTGGCTTTGCAGCAATAGGAAATGGAGGAAAAAACCTTGTTGACATGTTTAACTTGGACAATAGGCCAAAAGTATGATTTTATTGCGTCCAAATCCCGCCCAAAATGCGCTGCCAATTTTAGCTCAGTACTTATGGTCAGCGTTCTACATATAACATTACTCGCTTACTTTCCGCTTACCTTACTTGAAACAGTCGTTGCACGAGAGGGATTTTCGTCGATTGTACGAAGGTAAAGTGGCCAATTTGTTCAAAGTACTTGACTGTTTGTATTGTTAGAATGGTTTTCTTGTTCTGTAGACCACTGTAACAGCCACTGAAGGAAGAACAGCATTTGTTGGTTTGCCCCCAAGTGTGAAAACATCCAGCAACATTCGCGGAGTACTTTGGCTCCCGTACACAGCAATCATCTTGAACCTCACTTACTGAACGTAATAATCTGGAAGAAAAAGCTGATGGAGACAAGGTTATTGTATTTTTCTCTTCCATAATTCCATTTCAATGAACGTTTGGCCTTTTTAAGCGGTAAACCGTATGCTGCTGGACCACATGTAGAGTGTTGCGTGACAAGAAACTGACCGTTACCGCTCATCGATGTGAACTTCGAAAAGCTTGGAATAATTCCGAGGTAATTCAGGTAAAACTGATCCCGTTTTGCTCGAAAACTGTTCTATGGTCTATTTTTGAATACGCCTTGGGGTTAAAATGCTTTTAGTTGTTCGAAGACAAATCAAAATGTCTTTGAATTGACCGAGTCATATTTATAAGTCAAGTTGTGAATGTTGCAGTTGTTGTGAAGTTTGTTTAGGTTTTTCCATAACCATATGATGAGTGCCAACAAATTTTATTACAGTTACTTTTAGACCAGACCTTGATCTATTGTCTGATCAGAATATGAGCTGTAGGTCAGGTCCCACTTTTAAGAAAACTTGATTTTAATGGAGGCACCTTATCAATGGCGTTCGTAATGCCTTTAGGTTGTTGTACTAAAAAAATTCTAGCAAAATCCCTACAAGACAGAACAAGTTATTTTAGCAGCTAAAATAATAAACATAGCCTATTTAAGGTATGGAATAAATATAAGCTGCTTTGGTTTAACTCTGTGTTGTTTTATGCTATTTCGAGTTTAGTGTCAAAATCGGGGTTCCGGCCGAAAGATTTCCTTGTTCAGAGGTCGCATCGGAAATATCGGCCTAAAACAGGCAGAAAACCAAATGAAGCCAAACAAATGCGATTTTTGTACTTTACTTATAATGTTGTACTTCTGCACAGAAAATGAAAGAAATCTATTTTCCATCGAAAATCGACCGGTCGGTTTTTACACGGAATGCCTAAATGCGAATACGTCATGCAAGGTTTGCACCTTGCCGAATACGTCTTAAAATATGTGCAAAGATGAAAGAAGAGGCTCAGGAATTACTTTAGGACTATGCTGGCTATTCCTATTCCGGTTTAGGAATATCCAAAATACCGACTCCCTAAAAGAACGCATTTTTTTTCTATTCTGAGTAAACCAAAACGTTTTGACCGCATTCCGTTCATTCTGTTATTGTGGGTACATTACTGAGCGAAAGGAATCATCATCTCCAAACTGAGAAAACTGTAATAGTATATTGCCTTCTATTCCGGATTAGGCCACCAAAATGTGTCCTAAGTATCGACATTTAACCACTGGTACGTCGAATAGTTTGATGTCTTTGATACTCTTTAGTATAGCTTTGATTTGTTACGTATACCGGTCTATATGATGGGTAAAAACTGACAACTTTTAACACTTTTGGCCGTCCTAGATGCATTGTTAGTCACTAAAGAGGACAAAAATTTCGGGTAAGGCTGTCATTCCTCCCCCTCCCTCACACTTGAGCGATCGAGTTAGCCCCCCCACTTTAAAATAGGCCACGCGGTCCCTGTACAACGGCGCTTCGAGAGATAAGACACGTTTCTGAATTTCTTTGAAGCAAAACCAATCTACGGCGTTTTGCAGATGGTTTAAAGCACAGTTACCACATCTACACGTGTAAGAGTATGAAAGTATAACCTGCATAACAGGCGTTTATTTAGTCTAGCGCGGACAAGGTTTATTTAGCCGCACACAATTATAATATATACACCTAGAGATGAGAAATCGTGGCACTTCTTACTACGTCTCGAGCGCTTCAGTACCATCAAATAGGTTTTCTAGATTCTGTTTTCTTCGTTCTGTCTCCTCTACCTCTTGATAGTATTCTTTAAGTCAATATTCATCGGCAAGCGGCTTGTCTATGTAAGGATCCTCTGGTTCTGAATAGCTTCTTTCTCGAACTCGAGTTCTGTTCCACTTTCAACTTCAGAAGTTGGCGATTCGCATTCGATGGACTTTAAAAGCTCCAATCACTGCCCAGATTACTTGTAACATCAGCAGTTTCACATAATTTCGTGCGTAATTTGGCGGTTGCAGAATAAAGAAAAATAAAATGAATTAGATCTCCGCAATGCGGCCCACGTAGCTTGTTTTGGCATCGACTCCGTTCCTGGTATGACGTCACAACGTGACTATGCCCAGGTCTCCCTTTGCCCGGTTTTTGACATGACCGGAAGTAAAATTTCACGTTTTTAAACGGCAAAGCACGGGGAAGGAAAATCGAAATCGAAAAATAAATTTTGATATTCATATCAGGATGTCATTTAGTTTCGATCAGGCAAATTAAAAAAATCTGTCATATCCACCTTAAAACAGGCTTCTTTTCTGTTGAGCTTCTTCGCGAGGGTATTAGAGGAAACAAATAAAGAAAGTTGATTTAACACCATTATTTGTTGTTTGTGCCCTGTCGAATTTTGGAGAGGTGCCTGAACCGGAAATAAATTCAGGGGCAATATAATAAAAGTCTGGGACGTCTGTTGAAGTCTTCTGACGTTGCTTGCGTCTGCCGTATTTTCCTTTTCTTTGTCTTTTGTGTGATTTATATGAGGCTGATTAGAGCCATAAAATCCTTTGTTGAGCGTTGTCAGGAGCCATAATCGGGGAGGCGTCGTTCTAACACAGGCAGCCCAAGCGTAAGTAAGAGTTTGTCTGGAAAATCGAACTGAGAATTCCTACACAAGAGGCCATCACATCAAATAAGTGGACATGAATAAAACATTGTTGAGTTTGCTTACCTTTGTGGTTCGTGTGTTTCATCGGGAAAGCGGCCATCTGGAAAAATTCCGGCGTAGTCATCTTTTCGAGGTCTAGGGCCGACAAACATTCGGAAACCGTTCGTAAACTCTTATTACTTTCGGCGCGCGATCGGAAAATCCGAAAAACACCCGATCTTATTTACTCACCCCAGACTTCGAAAAGATGACCGCGTCAGAATTATTCAAAATGGCCGCCTTCCTCGATCAAACACACGAACAACGAAGGTAAACAAACTTCAATGCTTTATTCATGTTCACTTATTTGATGTGAGGGCTCCCTGTGCTGGTGTTGTATTTTGTCCTTCTGTGAAGGTTTAGCGCCTTTGGAGAGGTTTTTAATCTTCTACCCTAACAGTATATAAGAGAAAGACAACGTTGGATAATGGAGCCAGATTGGCAATCGAACCTGCCGCGAAAACGGCTCCAATATTCACGCAAAAAAAGGTAGGCACCCACATTTTGTCTCGCCGAGTTCACAAAGTACTGAAATCCAATGGAGTATTCCTTGATTATTCCCTGCATTAGACGATCGAAAAGACACGAGCTCGAAAACCGCCGCCATTTATCCGTGACCGGGAAAGTTG